>BQNB010106453.1:0-23389 GCA_026074375.1 Tanacetum coccineum | reverse complement strand
AAGGCGATGTACTTGGTCGAATGAAACCTCGGTCGGTTAGTTCTTAAAGTTAGTTAGATAACTCCTGCATTTCTGAAGGAGCTAATTTATAAGGTGTTTGAGCTACGGGTGCTGCTCCGGGGATTAGGTCGATTTGGAATTCTACTTGGCGAATGGGAGGAAGACCAGGTAGATCTTCAGGAAAAACATCTAGAAATTCTTTGACTACGGGAATATCTTCTAGTCTTTTCTCGTCTGATTTCTTCTCCATTACTTGAATCATCAAAACTTGACAACCTCGAGATATATACCTTTTGGTTTTTATACACGATATGAGATTTAGTCGAGTTTTACTTCGATCACCTCAAATGATTAGAGTTTCACCGTTGATAGGAATGTGAACGACTTTTTTGTCACATAGAATTTTGGCATGATACTTGGATTATCAGTCCATACCGATGACAATGTCAAAACTACCAAGCTTAATTGGCATGAGATCGATTTTTAAGGGTTGATTTAGCAGAGTCAAAGTGCAGCCTTTAATAACAGTGTTTGTGCTTACTAAGTTTTCGTCAGCCATTTCGATATCATAAAAGGTATCTATTGTAATAGACGTAATATTTAGCTTAGAGGTAAGAGATGTGGATATAAAGCTTCTATCAGCTCCAGAATCAAACAATACTTTGACTAAATGCTAATTTAATAGAAACATACACGTAACTACGTTTGGGTCTTGTTGAGCATTCCTATTTTTTAGCATGTAGGCTCTTCCTTGGGCATTGATGTTGGTCTTGCAGCACTGATTTGTATAATGCCCTTTTTCTCCATAGGCATGACATACAACTATTACTGGTAGTTGATTACTTCCAGTAGTTGGCCTCTTGTTTCGGCAGTTCTTGCTCAAATGGATCACCTTGTTGCAAATATTACATTTTCCAGTACAAGGTCCGGTGTGATGGAAATTGCATCTCTTGCACAAAGGGAGATCTCCGGCATACCTACTATTTTCTGATGGAGTAACAGCATAGGCTCTACCAGCTTCTTGCCTTCGGTTTTGGCGATTGTTGTAGCGATTGTTGGTGTTTCGTAGTGTTGTTACTACTACTACGGCGGGAGCTGTTTTTGAAAGTTTCTTCTGACGTTAAACTTTCTTATGTTGGCACTCGATCTTGTCATTGGAGCAGTGCTTAGATTACTTGATCCATTAGCCTTTGGGCCTATATTGATTGGCTCCTCTAAAAGTTGAGGTTTATAGGCATAACATTTCCCTATCAATGCTTCGAGGTAGTCCCCGATGAAAGCTTCCAAGATTTTATTGTTGTTGGGTAACCATGTTTGGTACATAGAACCATTAATTTCTTGGAAAACTTTCTAACATAGAGGTTTAATGATCAATTCCCTCTACAATCAGATTGTATAAGTTTCCTTCTTCCATCTTCCTGATCTCAGTCCGGGGACAATACTTGTTTGTCAAAAGCCTTTTTAACTCAGTCCAGGTGATTTGATTGGCTTGCTCTATTCCCATAGGCTGGGCATATGCATTCCACCAGGACAAGGCATCGTCAGTTAAAGTACCAGTAGCAAATGTTACTTTGTTTTCTTCGGCACATCTGCTACGAGAGAATACTGATTCGGTTCATTCAAACCAGCGAATAAGGCCTACTGCTCCTTCCGTACCATTAAAGTAGAAAGGTTGACAGCTGATAAACTCTTTGTAGTTTCCCGTTTTTACTGTAAGAGTTCCAATAGGACCGATGTTCCGGTCGGGATTACTAGCACTTGCCATTGTTGCAGCTTGAGCTTCTAGAGCCAAGGTGACACTATCAGCAACTAACTTTCTATAGTTTCTATTGGCTTAAACTTATTAGCTCTTATTTTTAAACTTTAAATTTTAAGATTGAATTGATTACTTTAGAACTTTTAAATTTAATTTATTACTTTCTGACTTTTATCTTTTAGTAGGAAATTCTTTCTATGTTGTTTATTATAATTAATTTTATGTGTGATACAATGATAAAATTTCTTTTAAAACTTTTAATTAACTTTTGTTAACTTCTTTTTTATATCAGATTGCTATTATCTACTTTTATAAACTTTACTTCGATTTGGCTGTCTACTTGACTTAACTATGCATTTCACTATTCTATTTTCTAACTTTTCTTTTGCTTTTCTTATTATCCTTAATTTTTTGCTATTTTGGTTTGTCTTTCGCTATTTTATTTGGTTATAACTTTACCTTATTGATTACTTCTAGAAACTTTTTGGTATTTTTACACACTTTAACTTATCTTTTTTAATAATAACTATTAATTTATTTAATTATAACGTTAACGTCAATATATGAGTTTTATTCTAATTGCATCTTGAGTCAAGCCGGTGCTTCTGTTGTTGATGCTCTTTTTGGAGGCATCTACCAACAAAAGATAACACGTAATACAGAATAATATCAACAATATAATGCCTTTTTCTTCTTTAAAAAAATGATTAAAGAGAAATGCGTAATCTTAAATCTTAAAGAATAATGTTTTTAATTTTAAGCATTTTTAACAATGGTGATATCTAAAGGTTATGGTATATGATGAATGTACGATGGATGAATGGAATGATGAATAATGATGAGGATGAAATAAAGTGGTAAGAACAACAAGTCGAAAACGAGGATTGCTTTTTATTAAGACAACATGCCTTAGTACTATACATAGACAAGATTTGACAAGTGTTTTTTTATTTTATACCACACATCCCGTAGCTAGTTTCAAGCTGAAAAATCTGAAATTTAAACTAGAAACGGATGGATCATCAATGCGGTTTTCTGAGTTCGATGATGAGTTTCATGAGATTTTCTATGTCTGCTTGGTGACGATTTCCATGTCGTTTGATAACTTCTCCAAATTCAGCAAGTCCTATAGCGGCTAGAGAAATTTTAGGTTGCATCCTATTGCTTCCTCTGAGTTTGGAAATCTGAGTAATGAGCTTGCTGAAGAGTTCGCTTCCAGAGCATGCAAAATCTCGTTGAATAATTCATTTCCTTTTTCCTGATGCCTTCGATTTCCATTTTCAATATGCTCGAATACGTTTCGATGGGATTGCATCTAGGCTATTTAAATATCCAGTGATTGCTCCTCATTGTCGCACGATAGTTTTGTACTTTCATAGTTTCGGCCAATCTCAAAAGTTTTGAGGGTTGGAAACGGGTAGAAAAGATGATTTTGTTGGTGAAAGAAGTCCTTATGGTAGAAAGAATTCTTGAGTTTTAGGAGGTATGATAATTAGAGGCGGGATTGGTGATTTTTCAATATAGAAAGCTTGTAAAGCTTTCATGTAAGGATCATCGGGAAATAATGAAAGGGTCAGTGCAGTTAGCGGGGCAATTCCAAATAAATTGGAAGCACCTAGAGTAAGTTTTCTCTGGAGGAGGCCTGACATAATCCAGAGAAACCGGAGGAACATAGTTTGGAAAATTAGAAGAAAAGACATCCTCTAAATTTGTAGTAGGATGGTCGGGGAAGACATCGTTCTGCTTAACAACCCAACAGTAAATAACATAAGTTATTTATTTAGTAATATAATAGTTATGTAACTTTACATACCATTCCGGGAGATATAGCGGCACGGAGGACTTTCTTGGATGGAAAAAGAAAAGTAGTTATAGTTAAGGTTTTAACCTTGTTCTCTATAACGTTGGCTCTGATACCAAATCTGTAACACCCCCATTTTTACATATAGCAGCGGAAGCTAATCTGGGGTATTACTTCAAGGTACAACAGTCATAATCATAGAAAAACAAATCAAAAAGAGGTCCGTTTTAAAAATAAGTTATCATTTCATTATTTCTTTAAGTAGTTTTTACAATAAGAGAGGTCCTAAAATCTATACATTCAAGTTTGAATAATACCGGTTTTTCCATCTTCATGTCTCTCGCCACTAGCTATTTGGTAAATAAATCACTACTACCGTGCCATTAGTTACCAGAGACTAAAACATGCTACAAGTCAACACAAGGTTTAGTGAAATTCATAGGTTTTAAGTAAAAAATTTGAGAGCAAATGCGATATTCGGGTTACGTTGATATACACCCAGTATTGAAAACATATTTATTATTGTCATTAGCTCATGAATCCGAAGCCTTAGGTCAAGTATCGTATAGTGTCTCATTAAAATCCATGACGTCATCAGGTATACTTACGACTACACTACCACTACACTCCATTTCGGGGAAAGAAGTCTTCTTCACGGCCATCAGTTGATACATTTAAGGCGTCATACATCCAATGTAGGAGAGGTCTTCTCCATTTCTCACTTTCAACCTCGGGACTAACCATCTCAGCTTCCACCCACCTTAGGAATCTTTACATCTCCAAGAAGATTCCTTCTTAGTGTCGGTATCAGGTTCACACCCTTGATAGCTCAAATCTATCATTGCTTACTAGCACACCGACTATACTTGGTCTTGACACGTCTTCATAACAATCACCGCTCCTAAATACTACGAACTAAACATCACTCCTTTCTAGACACACTCGTTCTGAACAATACCGTAGGTATTTCCGCTTCGGAACGACTCGGTCATAATGACTCGCATGAGACTCTCTCCATGCAGTCGATAAGGATAGGGTTACTTGCATAAGAATCCGTAGTAGGGTAAAAATATTTTCTCCTTCCGGAAGCTTGACCCAAACATTTATCTCAATTACCAAGCGTTTTAAGGGTGACGATTTATCCGACATAGCGTGGTTCTTCCTAAATTATGCATAGTTGATCAGGTTATGCATAATTGAGGACCAAACGACATCATGTCCATCCTCGTCAAAACGTTTCTTTTTCATACGCTACACGCGTAAGTTATTTCCTTGTTAAAAATAAAAATTTTAAAGTAAAAATAAAACATGATTGTTTCAAAAAGAAAGAAGAGAAGATAGCATCACCTTCCATTCTTATTATTTAAAATAAAAATATTTTATTTTATTTTATTAAAAAAAAATTTGAAAAAAAGATTTTATTTGACACCACAAGGTCAGTTTATAAAATTTGAAAACACATTTTTCATTGTTTACACAAATAATTTATACAACATAATCAATATGATCCGCGCAATGACATTTGTTCAACACACAAATTCGTTATTGCAATTCACAGTTTAAAAATCATCAAGTCACAAAATATCATTAAATACAGTTTGGTCAACGGTCACAGCAAGTTTCAAAAATAATACCCACTCATGGATTATGCAAGCAAGTAACATACATGTGCGGAGGATCTACCAACAGGAATCATTCCACACTCGGGGTCAAATCAATCTCACACAAGCTGAGTGCCTCGGGGGTAACCACGACCTCCAGGCTTCACTCAAAGTACAACCTATACAATGACACATCCTCATAACTCATAACCGAAAGCAATTACAACAATCGTAATGACAATGTCGAAAATAACATACATACCAATTTTCCCCAAAAAGGGATACATTATTGGCTTTCAAAGCCAGTATATCCAACCGTAATGGTTTTAAGTTTCCAATACATAAACTACATATACATGAACTCTCCTAGAGTTCTAAATTAAAAGTAATAGCTAAAGAGTACACAATCATCACGCCGGTGATAATATAAAACTCTGAGGCAACAATAACCTTAATCCAATAAACCTAAATCTTGAAGTCCTCCTACTTACTAGTACGTGGACGACAAAAGTATGAGGTTTTCGTCTACGGGAAGCATTTCCAGTATAATTTCCAGAAACATAGGGCCCACTACCCAGAAAGTTTTGGATCTAAGTTGGTATTACTATTTTACCTCTATTTACCAAAGCTACCATTTTCCAAAATTTTATCGCTCCACTAAACTGAGTGTATCTCCTAAACCGTGCATTCGCAAAAGCCAAAACGACCGCTCAAATTTAAGTTTGTTCAATATCTAGAACTTACAGTTTTACATATTTAGGTGTTGCTATATAAGTTTTGAACTTGTTACTCATTCGAATTCCGGTCTTAATTTTTGACTAGTTTTACCATTTCTGCGATATCTCATTCGTCGGGCGTCGATATGAATCCATCCGAATTCCTACATGTACCTAAGAGGTTTCTATACCTCCTAGTATAATTTACCAGGTCTTCATAGACAAAAATATTTTGAAACATACCCAACAAGCTACTATCCCAAAGCAGTCCCCAAAGAAATTTTGACAAATTTTTGTAGCTTACGAAAACGAGCGTAATTTAAAATTTATTAATGCTTTTGATGTGAAACCAATTGGAGGTGATAGCCCTAAGAGTCATATACAGGTAGCTAAATTTCTTTTGAAAAGTTATCACAAAATTTTTTGGAATTTATACTCTTTTCCAACGATAAATACCAGATTTGACTAGTTATTGAGAAAAATGACGATATCTCACTCATCCGAGAAGATATGACCCCATCCAAAGAACCACATACACTTAAGACATATGCCCACATCCATATTGGATTCTCTTTTTCAGGTGCCGTAAGGACCAAAAATAATCACAATCATCCCTACAACCTGCTTGTTCTAAAAACTTGCCGTAGAATCCATTTAAAATCCAATCAAACACCATATTAATTTTTCCTTCAAACGCCATACAAAACCATACACAATGATTAACACTCTTTCAAACACCATCAACTCATGGGTTTCCAGACCCAAACATTTCAAGACTTACTAAGTTAGAATGTCAGACAACTAAAAAAACAAAGCATCAATCACCAACTTTATTTGAACTTATCCAATATAACCATTTTCCAAACGATACAGTTACAACGAAAAAAAGTAATAGTCGTTTTCCAAAACAGTGGAAGGGTTTTATGTGGATGAACAATAAATATCACACACCATTCAACAAAAATCTCAAAACGATAAATTACGAAACACATATGCGATTCAAAATCAATAAAAAGAGTATTCAACTCGAAGTCCGAACAATAAGAATCACCCCCTGTGATCGACAAACTACGACAATCTAACATCATTCAAAAGATAAAAAAGTAAGTTACGAAAAAGTTACGAAGATAGTCAAATTGCAACGATGTTTTTATCATGATAACTAAAAAATATTTGTCACATCGCATCTTGATGTTTAAAGAAAATAAACACTTCGCAAAGAATCGAATATCAAGGATATATATAATCTGTATAACCTATAGAACGGATGCTGTATATGTATGTATATTATATATATATGTATGTAATATATATATATATGTATGTATATATATATATGTATGTATATATATATATATATATATATATATATATATTCATATATATAATTATTACGTGTACAAAGTGTCAACCATTTGTTAAGCACATACTATGCAATCAAATATATATACCACATAAGGCTTCTGAGGATCGGGAATAACACGCGCGCGGATATCGGACATCAGTGAAAGACTCGTGAAACTTTTTCAAAAACATTTATAGTCCAACTTTTGTAAAACGACTTAGTTCACTACAACTCGTGCTCTGGTACCACTCTGTAACACCCCCAAAATGCGATACGCAGCGGAATACAACGATGATGCTATTCATAAATACCTGCATCACGAGTCCCAGTAAACGTTCAAAGATACGTTTATAAAATAAACTTTATTTCATTTATAAGAATGATCAGAGTTACATAGGTCCTAATACCATCATAGAAATTATTTCTAAAAAGTCACAACACGAATTAATTTCTAAAACACTTGTTTAGTTTATGACACAACTTCACCGGGACACCGTCCTTGATATCCACGTTCCGCCCCATCCAACCATCAACAGCAATTAACCTGAGATACATGCTTAAAAACGTCAACAAAACGTTGAGTGAATTCATAGAGTTTACAAATAATAGTTAGAACGCATATTTTGGTTCAACAAAACGTATAACGTTGGCTCGTAAGTCAAGTTATAAAAATAGTGATTTCCAACTAAAGAGCCCGTGTACCGAAACTTAACACATTCATCTCGTAGGACGAAATTATGTCCGAGAAGTATGTCACTTCTCCTAATACTAACTACAAAATATCCGTTTGACAGGGTGGTCCCAACTGATTCAAACCCCGGACAGGGTTGTCAAACCCAATAGATCTATTTAATGCATTAGCGCTTACCAACACATGGTAACTAACAGTCACACAGAAAAAGGCATATACTCAGTAGTGAAGGAATCATATTCAAGTATCGAAAACAGTTTGCGTTCAATTTCACAAAACAAGCAATATATCCCCCTCGCGGAGTTAAAAACATTAAAAACTTTAAAAGCGAGGCTATGAACTCACCTTGGTCAAAGCCGAAGATCAAATAATCGAAACAATTCACGGAAAATCAATGAACACAATCACGACCTATATTTTATGTCGCTCGATTACTATTCTGAAAAGTATAGTCAACTATGCGTACATCGTATCAACAAAATCATATATATGGTATATATATTTATATACATTCATACATGTGATGAGAAATCCACTTACGCCTTAGATCCCAAAACCCCACAATATTAGGTACTCTCGTTCTTCATTTATGTTATATTTGTTTTCCCGTTTCTATTTTAAATCTGAAACTATTCTATTTTTAAGAAACTTTCTATTTTTAAGAAAGTTTACTATTTATGGAAAGTTACCATCTTTGGTAAGTCTCGTTATCCAAATTAATTCGTGATAATATTTTAGTTATCTCGTCGAACCCTCGACCTTCAATGTGGTTATCAATTACTCATATCGATATTATACTTGATTATTACAAAAGTTTCTATTTTTAGGATCTACTTCGTTCATAAGAACGGTTAAGTTTAGAATGTCGTACTCGTATTTAATAATAACGTTTAGTTACTTTTATTATCCCCGACAAGTTTAGTATTTAACCGTTGACTTTCAAAAGTCTACGTTAGACTTTGTTTGACTTTTATACTTATATTTGTTTTTACTCAAATCTGAACCCGCGCCAAACGACCCTCTAAATCACCTTTTCATGACACGAGTCAAAAAGATTTTATGCGAAACGATATTTCGGACAACTTTTTAGTTTAGCCGAACCCGAAACTCAGACGAAACATGACAGAAATTGCCCCTGCAAGAATCTGCGTAACCTGTATATTCAATAAAAACGCGCCTATTGAACCATCGGTTTTGGAACCAGCTATATCACAATTTCGTGACTTGCCCAAAAAGAATTTTATGTAAAACTGTTTTTTTTTTTTTTTTTTTTTTTTCATTCCGGACAATATTCATGTGTCGCCTGAAGGCGAAACGAACTCGAAAGTGCCTAAAATAGCTGTTGAAAATCGATCAGAATGTAACTATTGCAAAATACTATTTGGAAAATTTAAAAAATTTTCGCAAACTCTGATCGCTATAACTTCTTCTTACAGTTTTTTACGGGATGTTAAATTACCGAAACGTACATTAGGAACGAACCCTATCTATATTCCAATACAAATAAAAAAAAGTTTTAATAAATTTTTGAACCTCGTTTTCCGCGCCAAACTTACTGCACGAATTTACAACTTTAAAAACCCATCAAAAACATTTTCTCAATCACCTAATATCAATCATCAACGTATTCGACGCAAGTAAAACTCGATTTCAACACATCAATAACTCGAATCCTAAACATAACCCGAAAACAATTATAAGGATTAGCAATAAGATCTTACAAGCTATTTGAGACTAAATCAGACTCGATCAACACTCGTCTTTATTCCTTCCTTCTTAGCCCCGGCTCGACTCAACCCAAACACCAAAACCGTACATTTTTCTAATTAAACCAAGCTTCCAAAACACTTATCTAGCGTCGATAAACACCCCCTTTTAATCGAAAATGTTTGAAACTAACTCCGATTCTAACTTCAAAAATACTCATTGCATGTGTTATTTTGTTGCGTAGATGTGTAGGAAATGAAGAGAGGATTCGGAAAATATAGGTTGATTATTGTGCATGTGACTTTTTCAGGCGACACGGCGGTTTCCGGTCACCGGAAAACTTTTCCGATGGTGGTGGAGTGGTGGTGACCGGTCGGAGGACAAGAGAGGGAGGGAGGAAGTGATTTTTTTTTTTTTTGTAAAAGTATTATATGTGTGTATGTGTTAGTTTATATAGAAAAGAACTTTGGCCTATTAGCACTTCTAGTCCCTCCTTCTTTTCTTCTTTTAATTTTTGACACGTCTATGTTTTACTTAAATTAAAAACCGACAACCGTGGCTCGGGTTTACTCTTCCAAGACTATTTTTATTTCCGTCACACTTTTATTAGTTTGAAACATTTAATAAAATGTGTATATTTTTAAAACACGAATCCGGCTCAAGAAAAGGAACAAAATGACGATATTCATAAAAATAATAAATTTACGATCTTAAAAATAATAACGAGTCGAGTTGTAAATTTTTACGATGCTCAAAACGATTAACGAACACGCGGTCAAACGGTGACTCGCGAAACGTCAAAAATAAATATTTTAAATTTCCGTTCGTAATAAAATACGAATATAATAATTTACGACAAATAAAATTTTAAATGTCGACGTTCGCTCACATGAATTTATAGAATAATAATTATGACGTCGAATTCGCGATCGTCATACGCGTCGTGAAACTCGGGTTGTTACACATTATGTCTTCATATTTGTTGATCGAATATGAGCATGTGACTATGGAATTTGACTCATCCTTGGCTCTGAGCTGCTACCATCGGGAAAATCTACAGGTTTAAGTTAGTAATAAACATAGAAGAATGTGTCTTTGTCACTTCGACGAATATGGTTATAAAAACTACGGTTTCTCGTTGATCAGTATAAATACAGACTGTGATAAGGTAGAATTCCAAAGAAATCTCCTTGATAGGGTTTCGCAGCTGCACTAGCCGTTCTCATAACCGGAGCATCTCAAAGTAGACAACACGGTAAGAGTGAATCAACGAGTTACTATTTCACCGATTGAATGGAAAATTGATTTGAAAATCAATCGACGTGTCACTTGCTAAAACTGGTTTTGTGACACATCGAGAGTTTTGTTTATTTCAATAATTCATCAACCGTCAATTTATAATCTGGACTGAATCGATAACCAGTGTCACAAGTTTGATCCATATAGAATCTCATAAGTTACCTACCGTAGAGCTTGTTTGATGTTTGCTTTGGAAGGATTTCCATCATCAATGTGAATACTTACTGATAGAATCTTTTAATATATATAATATATATAATAAATATATAATATAAATATATAATAAGAATCAAAATTATCAATCAATAAATATTAATGATAAGAATTCCAAGAGGCTTTTAGAAGGAAATTCACTTTAACCAAATTAAAACCCCAAAAAAACATTCCCGGTCGGTCCCCCGACGAGAAATACAATTAGAGTCGAGAGTCCGGTTTGATAATAGATGTTTGAATAATAACAAGGATTGGATTTGTTTTCTAACTCTAACTGAAAAACCAATTAAAAGGCAAGCTACACTAAAAACGAAAAGCAATAACCTTTTAAAACATAAACGGAAACGTAAAAACGCGACTCGAAAACCTAAAACATGAAATTTTAATCCTACACATGAAAATTTAATTTTTATAAATCTTAAATGATAAAAGAAAATTTTAAAAAAAAGAATTATATTTTTTTGATTTTTGTTTTATTTAATATGAATTAAAAACAGTTTTAATAAGAAAATTTAATTAAAAATACTAAACTAAATGGGAAGATTCTGAAAAAATTCATGAAAAGTACTTTGAACTATTTAAACTATAAGAAAAATAAAAGATATGAAAAAGCAGTTGAAATAAGCAGGTAAATAAGCTAAAATAAGCTGAAAAGGTAAAAGGGCTAAAAAGCATATAAAGTAAAAGTAATGTAAAGTAGTAACCAGAAAAGACCCAAGGGCATATGGTGTTTGAGGTGTGTTAAATGCTTGGTATGTAAAGGGGGAGGTCACAAGTTCGACCCCTGTGACCTCGCTTTTAAAAAAAACACATTTGTTTATTTTCCTTTTAAAAACTTGTAAAATAAGCTAGAATAACAAACTTTAACAAAACAACTTTTTCCGAAACTTAAAATTAAGCTGGTAAAAAGCAAAAGAAAGGACATATTTGCTTTTTAAAACTAAGTAACAAAAAGGGCTAAACTATGGGCTTATTTTAACTTAAAAAACTCATGAAAAGGAAAAATAAGCTAACACAAATGATAAGCTACTTCTAATAAGCTATGATAAACAGAAATAAGCAAGGCAAATAAGTAGAAAAGCACTTAGAAGCTTTTAAAAACAGATTACTAAAAAGACAGAATACAAAACCAATCTCTACTTTTTAAACTAAGAATAAAAGCTAATAAGCAATTCAAAATGACAAATAAGCTAGAAAAGATGATAAGCTGGACTTAATAAGCAAATAGGAACAAAAATAAGCAAATATTATAAGCTGAAAAGCCTTAAAAAGCAGATAAGTCAAAAGGCATTAAAAACAGTTTAAAAGGGGTAAGAAGCTACTTTTAAGCCAATTTTTAAAAGCCATAAGCTATCCTTATGGCTTAATGACCTATAGGCAATTCAAGCTAATACTTTAAGCTTCAAGAATCAGCTAAGAATAAGGAATGATAAACACAAATAAGCTAAGAAAAAGACAAATGAAAAGGGCTGATTACACATAATGCATTTTTTTTTGTTTTCTTTAAAAGCAAATTGGCTTATGCATCCTTAATTTTAAGCTAGTAAAAGTAGATAAAAACACAAAATAAGCACAAACAGATCAAGTTTGGACTACAAATTACTTATGCAAGAACTTTCAAAAGTTAAAACATATTTTAACTATCCTAATGTTGATATCAAAACTGCTACTAAAACTGACCCATAACTAGTAAATAAGAACTGTTTTGACCCATTGCTTTGAAAAACAATGAAAAAGTACTAAAACTGGTTTGACCAGATCCTAAACTCTTTTAAATGACCATTTTGAACATGTAAAAATGACTTGACAACCTTAAAACTCTAAATCAAAACTATGCATACTTAAACTTATAAAATCTTCACAGTTTTGAAAACTTGCATAGAAAAACTTAAAATCTACCTAAAACTAATTTAAAACTTAACTAAAAATGATCTAAAACTGATATTGAATGAATCTAAACTAGGTTTGAAGACTAAACATGACCAAAATAGTTTTTAACTAGAAAAATAACCATTGTGCCAAACACTCCTTTATGAATTCTAAAACCATTTTTAGCTATTAAAACAGATTTTTAGGAAGCAAAAGGTGACAACCAGATAAGCATAAGATAAAAACATGTCAAATAAGCATTAATCTCAGATAAATAAGCATTCTAAATAAGCAGAACATAATAAGCAGTTTAAAAGCATAAAAAGGCAGATTTTAAGAAAACACAAACAAATGACATTCAAACATAAACATAAGCATGAAAACATTCAAAAAGGTAAAATAAGCAACATTAAACAGAATTAAGCATAAAATAAGCATCAGAATAAGCTGAAACAGGAAATAAGCCAAAACATGAAGAAAAAAAATGGAAAACTTACAATGGTCCTTAGCTTTTTGTTAAGAACATAAGCACCCAATACAGATTTCAACCAACCTAATGCTTCCAATAAGCTCTAACCCAAGGCCATCCACAATTTACCTTGCTCCAAAAATGCTAAAAATCTAAAATCTTTCTTAATGAAATTAGTACTTTCTTAAACTTATTGAAAAAAAAACTGTAAATGCGTATAACAGTTCATAAGCTTAAAGAAGCATATATAAAGGACTGTAAACAAAAATTACTGAAATACAAGAAACAAAAAACGATTGGTATAAAAAAACTTAGAACTGAAATTTCATTAATAATTTAAAGAGTACAAAGCTTGAAATTGAAAGACAATAATTTAAAGACTAGAAAACATAAATAAAGACATTTTAAAAATAAAGTTAACTAATCCTAAATTACTTGTCGAAACTAAACTAAACCTAAGCTATTTATATAGAAATCAAGTCCTTTGAGCTGTGCTTGTTTTGCTAGTAGTGTGAGAGAACAAAGTCTTTATCTTGGCCCTTCCAAAAATCTTGGCCCACCAAGCAATTAATCCTGGCCTCTTCATTTTTGTCTTTAATCATTCAACGAATGAAATAAGAGGGATTCCAGCTTGGTTTTGTTGTTTGTGGTGTGGGGTAGAGATGTTTGGCAGGTTGTGGTGGTGATGGTGGATGGGAGAAGACATGGAAGAGTAAAAAAGGCGGGAATAGATTTTGGTCATTCTGGGTTGATAGGTAAAGAGATAACGGGTGTTAGGATTATGTGGAATGAGGACCAAGGTGATAGTCCTTAAGAGACAACGTGTAAAACTCCATGGGACTAACAATGAAAGGGTTTTAATGGAGGATTATTGGTTAAGTGGATAGTGGGGCTTTATTGGTTTGGGCCAGGTAAATGTTAATGTGGTTTAGTTTTATATCACGGGCTTTTAAAAGGCATAATGGGCTTACTTGTAAGACTTTTTTTTATGTAAAGTCTAATGGGCTGACTCGGCCCATAAAATGGGTGCGGGTTGGCCCATTTAAGATTTCTTCATTTTTGGTCTCGTCTTTGACTTTGACTTTTCGGTGTTGACTTTGATTTTGACTTTTGTTGACTTTGGCTTTGACTTTTCGAGATCTTTGACTTTGACTTTTCGCGACCTTTCCATTTCCGTGCTCAGTTTTGTTTGTTTTGGCTTGATTTTGTCCTTTAGTAAATATCCGTTACCTGCACAATCATAAATCACAAAACACATAAACAAAAACAATTAATTTTTGGTATATTTTGTCTTTTAGGCACGTTTTTTATAGCAAAAGGAAGTGTAATTTAACACATACCAAAATCCCCCATAACAAGATATTTTTCTGTCCACACGCAATGCCATAATAAACACTTAAAAAACCAAGATCTCAATCCCCACTCGACAAATACATAAAATAAGCTAAGTGTTCATAAGGGGAATTAAAAGAATCATAGCTTTGAAAAAGCCCTGTTTAAGGACCAATTTTATAAATCACACTTATATCCCACACATATTTTCGTATTTCCCTTTTCTCATTTTTTTGGTACTTTTCGTATTAAGCGACTAACTAACATGTATACTTTTCGTTTATGTACATAACTTAGGGTCCAAGAACAAGACGCATTTAATCCTAAAATGCCCAAAAGGATAGAATTCATCGTCCCGACTTTCCACTTGGTCCAAACCAAGCTTAAAAATAAATCACCGTTAAATATAAGTTAAATGCCTAACACTACTCATATATTAGTTACTTGTGAACTTTCACTCTCGACAATTATTAAATATTAGAGTGAATGTGCCCATTTCGAATTTCAAACCACATATCAACGTTTTGCAAAAAAAAAATTATGCGTCACTCCACCCAGAAGAATGAGTTTGGAAGGCGAGAACATCCCATGTAGCAATTTCGACTCGACACATCCCAACCTCGCGTGCTAAGTGACCCATGATTATGACACCCCACAGAGACTAAGTATCGAGACCACGACCTTCGGTTCAAAAACTCTTATGATTACCCTTATGCATAAAATCACAACTTAAATTTTAATAGTCTTAGTTCAAAAACATATTTAAATTTAAGAAAAAAAGATTTTCCCTATATTTATTAAATCACATTTAATTACACTAATATAAAATTAACACCATCCTTAAACAAGGAAATCCTCGACCTTTTAGAAGGCTGCAACATTAGTTGTGAGCCGGCAAGATGCAGCAAACTTTTATCGGTCTCGGATAATTATTCTTACTATGGGCTTTCTTTTGAAGACTGCCACATCGGTTGTGAGCCGGCAATAGGTAGTAAACTTTTATCAGCCCACAGTTTATAATTATTATTGTTACCTTAAAATTTTAATTTTTTTTATAATATTACCACGATATATAGAGAAAGTTTTTTTTATAAAATTTAAGTATAAATTTGAACTAAAATTATTGATATCCTCCATTCTTGAAAAAAAATTGTTGATATAAGTTTAATTTTCAAAGAGAGCACATATTATTAGTCCGGTTAGAAGCTTATGGGAGAAAAAAGCCACAAACTACACTTATGAGCTCTTAATATTTCCAAATAATCCTTGTTTAGCATCCAACTCATACTTAACTCTATCATTTTTCGTTCTTCGTGAATTTAAAATCTTAGTAAAAAGAGCCGCAAAGCTTATCTAATAGTTAAGGAACAACTAGAACTCACACGCTCGAATTAGTCCAAAAATTAATTCTTAATTCTACCCAACATAAAGTCAAAACTGTGACAAAACACTTATTTTATTTTTGAAATTTTTTTAAATTTTCTTTTCATTTTTTTGAAATTTTGGTGGTAAAAACAGGATTACGTGAAAACAACGGCTGCAGGCACAATCAAATCGATAGATCCCCCCCATACTAGAACTAAACATTGTCCTCAATGTTTTAAGAAGGGTCTCTACGTAAATCTAAAGCCGTTTATTAAGTATGCTCAAAGATAAACGTTAGTCGATAAGATTAGGATATTGGATTCCCATAATGAAGCTGAGGATTTGAAGCTCGAGTGAACGAAGGACAAAACCATGAGCACGAGAGGCTTCAAAATCCGGGCAATCCTGGACATACAACACAAAACACAAAACACGAGAAAGGAAGAGGCGAGCCTCCTCACAACACACTTATTCATTAATACTACTACTAGGATAAGCATGGGTTGCCACCCACGAAGCGCTTATTTTTGTTAACCGAGTCTTGAGCCTGACTCGACCCCGAATTCATTGGTCCATGGGGAAGCAAGTGGAAGATAAAATCTCCATCGGACTTTCATTCAAGTGGTTTGGATAAACATTGAATTTCATGAAAGTTCCACTCCGATGAGATACACCCGGCATAAAAGAATGATAAATGGAGATGCCGGGGTCAAAAATGGTATCTTCATTCCCGGAGGAGAGAAGATATGGAGGAGCAACGGGATACGTGAGAAAAGGAAGAAAGATCCATACAACATAAGCGAAGAGAGGAGATTTTGCCTCATTTGAAGAAAGGCTACCAGGATTGAAATCTTTTTCTTCATTTTCGGATGAAAATGGGAGCAAAGTGTCAAAAACTTGAGAAAGAGGATCACGGATGAATGAGATAGAAAATTCATTCGGTGATAAAAATCTCTTGGATTGAACTTCATGGAATATCCTTGGATTGAAAATCTTGTTTCTAGTTCCAAAAGGAAAATAAACTACAAGGTCGGATCCAATGGAATCACTAGAAAGAGTGAAATCCGAATCTAGATGAAGGGTGGGATGGGTGGTTAAAACATTAGGCACATGAACTCTTGGTTCTCTTGTTGGATTATCAAAAATATCCTCCCATCACACCCATAAGGAAATCCGCTAATCGGTTTCACTATCAAGTGAAACAAATCATACTCGGGAAGAGAAATATCAGCATGAAGTAAATGGTACTGCCACTACTCGTCTCTTTCGTAATGATCGTCAAGAAAATTAAAAGTCTCGAATTGGGGTAAAGAATTATCAAAGTTTGAGTCCCTCTCAGAAAAATTAGAAGATTGAGGGAGACCTTAGTTACAAAATCAGAAGATGGAGAGGATATCTTTTAATGCTTCAATCTTAGCAATAAAAATTGACCTCAACATTTTTAACGAAGAAATATCGTCCTGATTGTAAAAGAATATCGGTAATCAATCTCCCATCTTCTTGTACAACATTCCCCTACCCCCTCTAAGCTGACGCACAGGATCGGAGGCAATGCATCGACATAATCATTAGACTTCACGTAGTGAGAATCAACATACTCGAAGAAAATCATTGTTGGAATCGATGACAGTTCAGAATCATGTTAAGATTATCCGGAGGAACGAGAAAAGGTTATCTCCATCAAATTATTTCAATAAAATGGATATCTCCCTTCGGATCAAAGTCTACTTCAACAATTCCCGTGGAATTGGAGCGATAAGAGTGAGTTCACCGGCGAACTCCTCGAAGAGAGAATCAATCTTGGGAGAGGAAGCCATAAAAGTATCACGATTGAGTAATGATTCAAAAGAAAAGACTCGTATCAAAAACGATCTTTACATTAGTCCCAAACTGAACAGATCTTGCAGACTGCTAAAGGTGATACTCAACCAGATAAATTCAGATTGAACCTATAGAGAAAACACTGACTATGAATAACTTTATGTATACTGCCGAATCTACACAATAGTAATAGAAGAAGTAATAAACACTAAAATTATTCTTTTAATCTGCTAATATGATTACAGATTACTAACTATGAGATATGATTGTATGAGATGAGATCTGTGTGTTATCAATGTGTGTCATCTCTCTAATGCCGTAGGGTTCCTTTTATAGACCAAGGATAAACCCTAACAGGCTTACAAAACGCGTAAAAGATAATACATATCTTTTCCTACAATATCTCATACATATCTCTTAAACGGTACTAACTATTTTATACTAACGGTACTAACTATCTGAGCAGTACTTAACACTTTGTACTGTCAGTACTAACTATAACTAGCGGTACTAAGTATATAACTAACGGTACTAAGTTAGGAATGTATAATTCCCAACAATCCTCCCCTAAACATGATTGTTGAACTTGTTTAACTTCATGTTTCTTTGGTTTATTCTTCTTAAGTTCTTGGAGGATGTATCCAAACATTCTGTCAAATCTCGATCTTGATCTTTAATAATCTTTGACATCTTTTGCTATCCTTCTGCAACACGTCTTCAACAGCAACATCTTTTCAGCAACACAGCAACATCTTTTCAGCAACAATCCAACTAAGTTGGCTTTGTAGTTTTTGGCAAACTACCAGCCATAAACGGATTTGATTTTCCTTTACCAGTAGCCGTTTGCTCTGGGATAGCCAATTCTTTATTGTTAACAACAAGGTGAATTGATTACCTTGTAGTTTTGAGTAAACTACCAACTATCAACGGATTTGACTTGTCTTTACCAAAGCCGTTTGCTTTTGGACTAGTCAATGCTTCATTGCCATAACATGGTGCATTGATAAACCATATAGTTTTTAGCAAACTATCAGCTATCAACAGATTTGAGTAGTCTTTACCAAGAACTATTTGATCTTGGACTAGCCAACTCTTCACCATGAAGCAAGGTGAGTTGAGAACCCTATAATTTTTGGTAAATTGTCAACCATAAACGGATTTGAGAAGTCTTTACCACAAGCCGTTTGCTTATGGACTAGCCAGTTCTTATGCCTATTAAGCATGGTGAACTGATGACCATTTGTTGTGTGGTGGTTAGCCAACACTCAAACCCTTCTCAATCCCATTTCTTCTTTACTCTTCATTCAGCTGTTGTTTAATGAATCTTATCAAAACTAATGCAACAGTACTTTCTATCTTAACTTCTAATCCAAAATCAAGTATCATTTGCATCAAATCCTTTGAGAGAGGATACCTTCTTTCAACCAACATATGAATGACCGTCCCATCTTCAAGCTCTAATATGTAAACTCCACAAGCTTCATATAATCTCTATGTGACAATCTCCCAATTTTGTTGATTTAAACTTTTACACTAAGACACAAATAAGCTCAAGTAAACTTAAGACAGACAAATAAGCTAATCTAAATCTAAATAAGCAAATACAAAAAGCAATTAAGCTAAATTAAACAAGATAAACACAACAGCACTAACAACAGTACTAACAGTTTTAACTACCAGTACTAACTTGGAGTTGTACGGTAGGCTAAAGTTAGTACTGGTAGCTTAAGGTTAGTATGCTAGGCTTTAACAAGACTTAAAGAATTAATAAATAAGCAAATCAAGCTAAAACTGAAGATCACCTAACCTTATAAGCACTTAGTAATAGGCAAATAAGCAACTAGAATTAACTAAAATGATAAAATAAGCTAAAAAGCTACAAATGATACACTTTTGACAAATATTTCTAAAAAGGGAAAATTAAGCTTTATAAGATTACACCTAAGAATAGTAAAGGAAAATGGTTTAATCTACTCTAAAAGGCATAAGGAAATCTTAATGAAAAGGATAATTATAAGCTGATAAGCTAAGTTGAACAACCAGTACTAACAGTTAAGACTAACAGTATTAACTTGGAGTTAGTACTGGTAGTGTTAAAGTTAGTGCTGTTCCAAAAGTAAACTACCAGTACTAACTTAGAGTTAGTACTGCTAGTGTTGAGTTAGTACTGTTCCTAAAATGAACTAGCAGTACTAACTTAGAGTTAGTACTGCTTGTTCAAAACAGCTTTTAACATTTCCAAAAATCATTTTTATTTCAAACTGATTAAAAACAGATCATCAAATAACAAAGTAAAACACTTATAAGCAAATTTCAATCAATAAAAAGTACTTAAATAAGCATGACCCAAATAAACTAACAGTACTAAGCAAAATAAGCACTAAACATACAGATAAAGCAGAAAATAAGAACAATAAAAAGAGAGAGACTTACACCACCCTTGCTCAAAACAGGGTCAAACAAAAAGTCTACAAGCTCTAGCTTGTTTTAAACAAGCTAGTGAGAGTCCATAAGCCCATCCAGAACTGGCTTATCATCCATTACATAAGCTGTGGTATATTTGAGAGTGATACTTATGATTTTCTCTTAACTGCTTAACTTTTTATTTTCACTTAATGAAAACAGCCTATGAGTAAGCTGTGATGAGAACTTTTTGAACACAAAACAATATGATTAAGAAACTTAACACTGGTATTGTAATATTGACTTTAAAAACTTCAAACTTGCATTAATCTTGAAAGTGTTACAAAGATGAAAGTAAAAGCTGTAAATGACTTGAAACAAACTGAAAATAAGCTAAATTATTTTTAAGATTAAAAGCTAAAAACATACATAATATCCTCCTTTCAAAGGCTTACAAAAAGCTCTATTTATAGCCGAAGTCTTCAACTTGCAGCTTGCTCTTCTTTGGAGAGCAAAAACGAAGTGTGCTTGTTGTGTGAGGTAAGTCCTAAAACAAATCCCAGCCTTCAATCCCTTTTGTGCTTCTTTTGAAACAATCTTAGCCATCGAAAATGTTTTGGGAATGGTGAGGGATTGCCAACATGGACTTTTATACAGCTGGGGGGAAAATGTAGGGTGGATGAAATGATTTTGGCTAGGGAGAGAAGTGGTTTTGCAGGGAAGAAAGTATGGGCGACATACCAGTTGTAACTGGGTTTTTGGGGCGGGAAAGAAGACTTTTTGGGGAGTTGGCAGTTTGGTCCCCTCAAGTTGTATAACTTAAATGTAATCTCTACCCGGTTTGCAACTTTGGTCCCTCCTTTCTTATAACTTTGTAATACAACTTTAGACTTGGCAGTTTTAGCCCCTCAAGTTGTATTTTCTTCATTTTGATGACTTTTGACTTTGCCCTTTCCACTCCGTGCTTGGATTTGTTTGTCTTTGGTTTTCTTTTTGCTCTTTTTCTTGAATATCCGTTTCCTGCACAATACAAATGCAAACATACAAATACAATGTATTTTTGGTATGTTTTTAGTCATTTAGGTCCGCTTAATATAGAAAATGGTATGTGTATTTAAACACATATCAGTAAGAAATATGTGTTGGTAATTATTGATGACTATTCACGATATACTTGGACTCACTTCTTGAGATCCAAAGACGAAACACTAGAAGTTCTCATCGATTTCCTTAAACTTGTTCAAAGAGGACTTCATGCTCAAGTTAGAACAGTTCAAACTGACAAAGGCATATAATTATTGAATAAAACTCTTCATGCATACTTTTCTCAAGAAGGGATTGAACACCAAACGTCAACTGCTCGAACACCTGAACAAAACGACATTGTCGAAAGACGGAACCGTACTCTTGTTGAGGCTGCTCGAACAATGCTAAGCGCTGCTAAAGTTCCTTTGTTCTTCTGGATCAATTTACATAACATGTTTTACTCAGAACCGTTCACTCGTAATTCCTCGACATGAGAAAACACCTTACCACATCATCAATGGCCGAAAACTGTCCGTTAAGTTCTTTCACATTTTTAGCTCTCTTTGCTACATCGTCAGAGATGGTGAAAATCTTGACAAAATGAAGGAAAAAGGTGATGCATGTATTTTTATAGGGTATTCTACTCAGACAAGAGCGCATCGAGTATATAACAAGAGAACAAGAGTGATAATCGAAACCATTCATGTTAACTTTGACGAATTGCATCAAATGGCGTCAGATCACGTCATTTTTGACCTCGTTCCACAATGTCCAACAACAACATTTAAACATGCCAGTTGAAGTCCTGGTCCCCAAAGTCAAGAAAATGTTCCTTATTCAGCTGAGATAGTAACAACGTCAATTGAGCTGGATTTTCTATTTAGTCCAATGTTCGATGAATTACTCAATAGAACTACTCCAGTTGTGACAAAATCTTCTGATGTAACTGCTACTGATGCACCGAATCAACGTCAATAACAAAACACAACTCCATCTACCTCAACAATCGTTGCTGTAGATATTCCTCTATTGAACATTCAAACAACACCTAAAACTACAAATCAAGCACCAACTGTCACTGCTATTGAGAACATTAATCAAGCAGAAACTGATAAAGAAAATGCACAAGTTAAAGAAGACGAATTTATCAACATCTTTAGTACACCGGTACAAGAATGAGGGGATACATTGTCTCATTATTTTGACTCGTCAAACATGCATGCATTCTATCAACGACATCCCTCTAAACATCATTGGACAAAAGATCATCCATTAGAACAAGTCATTGGAAATCCTAATCAATCAATTAGAACAAGACGTCAGCTAGAAGCAGATGGAGAGATGTGTATGTTCGCACTCACTGTGAGTTGAACAGAACTAAAAAACATTAAAGAAGTCATGGCTGATTCTGCATGGATTGTAGCGATGCAGGAAGAACTTCACCAGTTTGATCGATTAGATGTATGGGAATTAGTCGACATACCCTTATGCAAAAATGTCATTAACATAAAGCGGCTCTGAAAAAACAAACTTGATGAAGAGAATACTATAATCCATAACAAAGCTCGTCTTGTAGCTAAGGGATATGGCCAGCAGGAAGGCATTGATTTTAAAGAGTCATTTGCACCAGTCGCTCAGTTGGAAGCTGTTCGGTTATTCGTTGCGTATGCTGCACATAAATCATTTCCAGATTATCAGATGGACGTCAAGACAACATTTCTTTATGGACCTCTGAAGGAAGAAGTGTACGTAAACCAGTCAGATGGATTCGTAGACCCACATCATCCTGACAAAGTCTACCGTCTCAAAAAGGCATAATATGGACTCAAACAAGCTCCAAAGGCATGGTATGATGAACTCTCCAACTTCCTGGTATCCAAAGTATAACACCTTGTGTTTTCAAGTCATTGACGACATCGATAAATCCGCAATGTACCTTTTGTATTGTACGCGTTTGCTTTAAATCATAAATGTT
>BQNB010106452.1:0-20735 GCA_026074375.1 Tanacetum coccineum | reverse complement strand
CTCTTGTATGCTCTGACACGGTTGCAAAGGATGGCGACACCATCTCCAGTACGCAGATTCTTCAAAAGAGTTGGTGTAGAGTCGTAGTCTTGTCCGTTTCTTCTACAATTGAGCCCAAGTCACACGTATTTCCTCTAAAAGCCATCCAAATGCTAAAAACAAAAAAACAAACATTTAAGTACATAAATTGGTCATAATAGCATGATTTAGGGGGTTAAATGACCCCTAAAAAGCGTATAAAATGACACCTCATCAAATACCCCCTACACTTGGGATTTGCTTGTCCTCAAGCAAATTGCTTTTTCACTATACAATGCAATATTTGAGGGTGAATTAACCTACTATTAAAAGCATGAAAGTCATATACTAGCACCTCACGTAAGTGTTTAGATTCTCTCTTTCTTTCAGGTGTATAATGAATTATAACAATATGGGAAATGGGAAAATTAACACTTATTACTTGTCATAGCATAGAAATTACCATAGGCTTCGTAAGGATCAAACCTCCACAGCTAGGCAAGTACTATAAATTACTATCAAAGAGGGCTTTTAAAGGGTTGTGATGTGTAGGGTGTAGGTTAAACAGCAGTAGCAACGGATGGTATACACATGGGTGATGATAAGTTAATTAACTACAAGAATACATGATGAGGCATTGCTAAGCCAAGACTTGACTGCTCTACGGATAAGATAACGAACTAAAACACAAATTCTACATCAATCTCTTTCTTTTTCTTTTCTATTTTGCTCTTTTTTTGAATAAATATAATACATAACTTGGGGTTTATAACACACCCCTACACTTGAGTTTTTGTTAACTCATTACAATTTACTAAGCTAATGACTCGAATTGAAAGGATCAACAAACATGGAGCTTATTGAGCTCTAATGGGGGAAATAGGTGACTTCTTCCCCAATTCTTCATGGATAAAAACTACCATGATTCTCAATCGTTCCAAAACTGTATTTACAAGGATAAATGACTTGACTTAGCAACTAGGTATTCTTGCAATAATTAACTGGGTTTACAATAATGTACTAAAATCAAGTACATACGAGGTCGGCTAAGGCGATTTAGGTGTAACAATTGGTTAAAGGTTAACAATGTTCTTCATTAAAAATCTAGAGTCCACCATAAATTTACGAGAACCGTGAAAAGGATAGGCTTGGAGGGGTGTACAAGGGGTATTTTGTACTAAAAATGAGTGCATGGCAAAGGTGTGTGATAGTTATATGATCGAGGTGACCATAATAACAAATACAGGTTTAAAACATGGGTTAATCCTAGTGCCTCTTATCATTTAGCAAATCCTAATTCTTACTACGCGGTCTCCATGCGACCTCGGGATGCATCACAAAAACAAGTTTTAGAATTTAATACACTACAGGTACACTCATATAATTTTAAACCGATACCAATGCTCCAGAAAAGGTGACAAAACCACATATACACATCCATAACGATGGAATAGTTACATATGATTGGTCGATCCTTAACTCGAGAAAGCTAAAGGTAAAATTATCTTAGGTATCAAAAATGGATACCCGAATTCCTAAAGATCTAAAGGCGAACCTCACATTTTTTGGGTGGAATTTGAGGGTTTTGGTGCTAGTCATACAAATTTCTATCCATGCGACGCGATTAATACTCGGTTTTTGTTGGTATGTGTCATAAATTCTTTTTAAATTTTGGTTAAAATTACTGTCTATGTTATGTTTTGATATATTAGTCATCATTTTAAGGAACAAGCAAATGGCAATTGAAGAAATAGTTTCTAAGGCTTATTTTTCCCCTACACTTAAGATGAACATTGTCCCCAATGTTCTTAAAAGTACCTGTAAAACGAATAAAGGGAAAAGAAACAAATCGAGAGAAACTAGTACTCTCCTGCTTTGCTTAATAATGGAGAAGAAACATATGATAACTAGCTAAATCGTCATCCAAGAGTCGTCCTCCTGAAACTCCTAAGAACTTTCAGGTTTCTTCTTATCAAATATAACCTGTAAATCAAAGACAAAAACAACTACACCTGACGTAAAATATGGCGGATAATTGATAAAAAACAACGAAACTTTTAAGGTTGACTCTATAAAAACAGTAAAGATAGGATGAATGTGTTAATGTAATCAAGGTTTTTGCAGGTTTTTAAGAAAATTACAAATTTTGGAAATTGTACAAAATTAATTTTTTTTAAATAATAAAGAAATCGAATTTTCACAAGTCTGGAGGCGCGACGCCGTCACGAAAAATCCTGACGCCGTCTCCAGGCACTGTGAAAAATTCACATTCGTTTTCTTTGTAACACATTCTGCACGGCAATTCTATAGTTTATTTTTCCAGTATAAAATACAGCAATAAAACCTGAGATTAATTATCACAATCATATGAATCGAAACTGATGCGAATTAATCTAAACAATTCATTTAACATGTTCGAACTGGTTTTTATAAACCGGATTTTTCTCTTAACATTTTTAATGAAATGCCTTTGATTTCCATTAAGACGAGGTTAAAAACAAAATAAAGCATTATCAAGAAATAATTCAAACATATAAAAATAAATGAAATAGAATTGAAACACACAAGACACTCCTAAAAAGCGGGAAATATAAAAAATACAAGGATTGCCTCCCAAAAAAGCGCTTTTGTTTATTAGAGATCTTATAGCTAGACTCAGAGTCACACGTCCTTATGTGACTCCTCCTTTGGTTGCTCCATTCTTCATCTTGATTAGGCTTTAGATTGCCCTGGTCACGCTTTCGTCACGCTTGTATGCGGGTCCTAAATTTAGGCTGTTTGAGAAATGAGTTTTCTCCTGGTCACCATCGTCGGCAGTTACGATAAACGATGGTATCCTTTCCATTTTGTGGGGCATCTTGAATGTGATCTTTTCTCCTTCTTTTTCAAATGTGACTGTCCCTTTGTCCTTGTCATAAGTAAGTCCAGTTTCTTTCTCAAATGGTTTTCCTTTAACTGGTGGTGTCTTCTAGTACGACAAAATCGCATTCATAAGTTAAGTTCACTACAAAAACCTTTAATCCTTTAACCCTTCCTATGAAATTGCTAATTTTCTCAGGATTCCACGGTTTCTTTCTGGACTTTAATCCTTCACTCATGATCAAGTACGAATTGAGCCTGGACATTACTTTGATTGGTGACTCTAGATCAATGTAGGCTTGTTTCTTAAGGAATTGGCCAACCATGCACTCGACTTTCATGTTTTCCATATTCCCCGTTTTTACCTTGGCGTTAACCCAAAGGGGTCGAGGGTTCTTTAGAAGCCATTCCTAATATCTTAGCTCATCTATCATGGGTAACATGTCAAAGTATTCTGGGTCATCCCCTTCCTCCTCTTTAGTCTCTTCTTTAGTTTCTTCCTCAACCTCTTCACTTTCCTCCTCAAATTCCTCTTTAGCTTCTATAGTTATGTCATAATCTTTATCTTTGGCTACATCGGGTTCCACGTTCTCTCCTTCCATAGGCTCATTTCCTTTTCTTAGAAGGATAATTGAAATGATGAAATATACATGTTTTAGAGATGAGGGGTTCCTATTTTGTTCTTCTAAAGATGATTGAGACAAATATTTTGGAAAGAGTAATTTCGATAGGCTTTTGATTCCCTTGCTTTGAGGTTCTTCCTTCTCGAGATGGCCAATAGATGTGGCATTCACATGAGCCATGAAGTTTCATGCAGTGTCATAAGCGGACATGTTACCAAACTTTTTAGAATTGACCTTCCATAAAATGTTGACATCATCTTGTTGTTGGCCGAGTTGAGTCCCAAGGCTAGATAATCTTCTCTCTTGATGATAGTTGAAGTCGCTTAATGTTCTCTCAAGCTTTGTTAGGTAGTTTGAGGAGTAGGTGGAGAATGAGCCATTTTGTGGACTTGTGAAGGTTTGAATTCGTGCCCAGTTAAAGTTTGGCTTATCTTTCCAAGCATTAGTGGCTTCGTTGAAGTTTCTTGGTCCTTGGTTTGTAGTGAACTAATTGCCTCCCACTTCGTCATTACACGAGGATGCATAATCAAATTAGGCTCTTGCTCAGAGATTATCATCCTTATGCGCAGTGTTGATTTCATCGGGATCACTAACAATTTCAACCATGAAGAATGAATTTGGTTTCACTTGAATAAGTTGGTTAGGAGCAAGATGAGCTTCCATCAAGTGTTGAACTTGATTTTTGAGCTCAATGAGACGACGGTCGGATGTACTCGGGACATCTTGAGGCAAAGAGATTGCCTTTACTATTTACTACCTGGTTTAAGAGAGCAGAGTCCCTTGAATCATTCCAGCTCGTCAATGGTCGTAACAGGCATATGGTTTCGTCAATGATTCGTAAGATTCTTCGGCGTTCTTGTCATGGAGTTTGCCGCCGGTGGCGCGGTCAATCTCAAACTTAAGATGAAAGGTGACATGGTCATAAAAAATTTAGATTTGAAGCCAACGATCGATGCCATGATGAGGGACTTTTTGGAGTAAGTCGTTGAAACGAGTCCATGCTTCAGAGAGAGACTCTCCTTGATGTTGTTGGAACATTAGGATGTCATTACAGAGTTTTGTAGTCCTTCCAGGTGAAAAGAATTGAGCAAGGAAACCAGTAGTAATATCCTCCCATGTGGAGATGGATCCTGCTAGAAGACGTTCAAGCCGATTGCTAGCTTAATCGCGAAGGGAAAATTGAAATAAACGCAGGCGCGTTCTTTCCCTATTTGCAACATCAAGGTCAAGTGAGTCCACAAGTTTTAAGAAATCTTTGAGATGTTGGTTTGGATCCTCGGACCAAAGTCTGTGGAATGAGCATCCGTTTTGCACCAACCGGATGGTGACGGATCGGAGAGGCACCACATTGTTCCCATCGGGGAGCTCAATGGTATTTTGACAGCCCTCATAGCTAGGTTTGGAGTAATCACCAAGAGTAAGAATAGGATTTTCGTCTCCCATGGAGGTCAACGAAAAGATTTACGAAACAAATAACACAAAGAAAAGATAGACTAAAGAAAGCTATTTTACTAAAATTAAAATCTCACTTGATAGGAGTCAAGCGAGTAGACCTAAGTTAAACAAAATTCGAAACCTAACTATTCCTATAACAACCCAAGAATTTTCATCAACCTATTTTACTATGATCACAATTATACGGGGAAATTTTTTGCTTTATTACATTACTTGCATTGTCAATATCTCAGTATGTCATGTAACTTGCATAACTAAAGTAGACAAGCTCATCGCAACCTATCTATGGCCATACTGTCTTCAAATAAAGTCAAGATACACAACAATAATTTCCACACAATAACATCATCAACCTTGATTACAAAGTACATTATTCCTATAATGTACCATTCACAACATTATATCTAAACGGGCTTTAAACCGTTATCGTATACCTCTAAACCCTAATTCCATGAATGATTAATATCTAAAGTGAATGCACAAGCTACTAAAGCATATGTACAAGCAATATAACATCTCATTTGAAATATAAAATCTCTTCAAGTCAAAGTACAAGTCTCTAAAAGTTTCTATTACAAAGTCATTAAGCATGATCTCCAAAATAGCTGTTTTACCTCCGTTTTTATTCTAATTTCTTCACCATCACTTTTGTACAAGCTACTACACTCAATATACAATATATAAACCCTAAATATTCTATTCATAAGCTTTCATACATCTTTTTTCACTCAAAACCCTAAACCCTAAAACCAAGCTAGATTCTAAACCATGACACGTTTCTTTATTTTTATCCATTGTAAACCTAAACCAACTCTCAAATAAGTTTTAATAACTTAATTTATAACATTATCAATCATTTTCAAACATCATTTCATCATTCTACTTCAATTACATAAGAAATAAATCCAGGAAACCCTAATTGTACCCTAATTGTGATTTTGACCTGTTTACTCATTTTTAGACCATCTCATTCTCAAGTAAGCAACCAAGAGTCATTATAAACCCATAAAATGTGTTTAAAAACCTTTATACATCATTAACCATCCTTGCTTCAACAATGTACGAGAATTACAAAGCTAGAAAACCCTAAAAGAAGCCTTATATAGAAACCCTAATTCCAAGCGTAACGACTGGCTTATTTTCACCCCCTTTCAGTTTCAAAACCCATTTTAAACTAAAACAAACGATCAAACTTTCATTTGATAATAACTTTAATTTAAGCTCTAGGATCTGTATTCCATCATTCCTAATCAAGAGTATGCAAAATATAAACCAAGAAAGTCAAAAAACCAAACACCGTGCCCCTAATCAAACCCGTGACTCATTTCTTTCATTCTCATTACGTTTTAACCCAAACAATTGCTATATTAGTTAATCTTCCCCTATATCAGGACCTTGGATACATATATTAACTATCCTTAATCAATTACACACGAAATAAAAGCTTGAAGAAAAACTTGTGAAACCCTAGTCTCAAAACACCACCAAAACTACCCGCAAACGGGGGACCCTTTCCTATGCTTCTTTTGACCCATTTAAGACCCAACATGTGAAAGATACTTACATGAACGGGACCTTCTAGAAACAGCCCTATAAGAAGACTTACCCACCGTAGCTTTATAGGGAGGCCGCGATATTACTAGTGGGTGGGGTCGATGGGGGGGGGGAACAAGGGGTATGTGACGACAGGGCGACATGGGCTCTGATTACAACATTCTCAATCACTTTCCATCATCATTTCACCATATTAACAACAATGTACAAGAAACAAAGCTAGAAAACCCAAATTGTAACTTTTGACCCGTTTACTCATTTCTACCCATTTTAACCCAAACCACCTATCAAATTTAGATTATAATCCTTAATATAAGTCTTAGGATCAGTAACCTATCATTACTAATTAAGTATACATGAAATTCAAGCTTAAAAACCCTAATTGAGCCCTAATGAACCCGAAATCAAAACCTTTGCATTTTGACCCAATTTGAAAGTTTTTCTTGCATTCAAGCACCTTGATGATGCACCTACTTGAAGTGCAAGCTGCTTACAAGCACCTCAAACAAATATCTACTTCATTTATAGTTAAAAATTGATCACATGCTCTCTTGTTCTTTCTTTTCTAGCCGCGGCATCACCAAAGAAAGCCAACACCTCAAGGCTAGTTTCTAGCTTAACCAACACATCCTATAGACCCTCCTCATCACCCTCTATCCCTTACACATGTCCTAACTCAGATCATAAGCTTACCTTGGTCACCAAGATCATTTCACCTATAAATAGAAGCATAAACCTTCACTTCATTCTCATCCCCTACTCTCTTATCTCATACCCATTATAGGCAGCAATACTTTGCTCCATTAAGTGCTAAGAAGATCTAAGAACAAGAAACAAGTGAAGCTTTGAAGATTTGAAGCCCCAGGAACAAGATACAAGGCGTACGAGTGGAAATACTACCCGAAATGACCCATTTCCACCATTTTTGCTCCTTGAAGCTCAAACCCAGGTTCTAGATATTATACTTCTGCTCCTACACTTTTATAATGTTCATATGATCCTAAATATACTCTTGTTAAAGTTTCATAACTCAATTCATGCTCATTTTCCGTTTTGATCCAAAACCGTACACCCGAAACCCTAATTTTGCGTTTTTCTTAAAACTAAATGTTATAATGGTTAAATATTGTTATAATCTATCCTAGCATGCTTAACTAATGTTAAAATAACCACTTTATTGATTAATGAAGGAATTTGAACTTAAAACCCGCGCGTTTACGTTTTGAAACCCTAATTTGACCCGTTTTGCTTCCTAGCTTAACGAATCGTTATTTTAAACTTGTGTTGCGTTAAAACTTCATATTTTAGTTTATTATAACTTATAAATGTCTATTGAAATGTTAAAATAAGCTTGCATGGCAATTTGGACATGTTTTGTAATTATAATCCATGCAAGGGGTATATATCGTAACTTTCTGAAACTTATAACTAAAGGGGCTGAATATGTCATTTTATCAAAGTTATAACTATAGGGGTCTATTATGTCACTTTTCAAAGTGCAAGGTTTACTTGGTATATCTTTTAAAGTTGAAGGACCAAAGTCGTAAAAGTGCAAACTCCAAGGGTAAATTCTGCCACTTTTCAAACTCAAGGGTCTAAAATGTAACATTTTGAAAAAGTATAAAATCATGTTTAAAACCTTACAAGACATAACTTTAATTAACGCTTCTCGTGCTTAACATTTCCAGATATTGATTAAAACGCTTAAAATTGATTATATCGTATCACAATACTAGGGAGCTTCATATTAAGAGGTTTCATCTTGGTATTACGTTCTGACTGAGTTGTTGGGTTTACGATTTAAAGTGCCCTAGCTCCTCAAACGTTTACTGAATGACTTCTGAATTATGATGGCCCAAACAATGATACAATAATTCCAAACTCTTCAATCAAACTCATAACTCTTAAAACTAAAGTTCTAGAGTACAATCTTCCTAAGACTCAACATATTTACTCAGGTTGTGTGACGTGGCTGTTTACTATCATTTTACTATATCAACATTCCCCGGTTAAGATTGTGATAAGGTCGTCAGCTTTCATTTTGGAATATTTATTACATCTACCTATCAGGTGAAGTTCATAGCCTCGCCTTTCAATCTTTTGAATGTTTTATAAACCCGCAAGGGGGATACATGCTCAATTGTTTTTAATATATACAAGTACTTAAAACCGATATTGTGAAGTTCATAACCTCGCCTTTACTTATTTACATGTTTTATAAACCCGCGAGGGGGATACATGCTTGTTACAAACTCTTTTATATACTCATAACAATGTGATTACTTTTCAAAGACTTAATGAGTTCATAATCTCACATGCTTTATAAACCTGTGATATCTACTGTAAACCATGAATGCAAGTGTTCTCTAAACTATATGCTACCCTGATATATTATTGCCTAAATACATGAAAGTATCTCTTAGGGTAATAACTCCTAGTATCTCTTTAGGTAATATCTCTCAATATCTCTTTTACGGTATAGGAAATTGTTAGCAAATGTATATGGAATGATGTAACCGGGCTTCGGCACAGGCAAAACTGGCTGGTAACCTATCATCAGTCTTGTTTGATTGAATCATCCGCTTTTTACATTGTAAATGAATATCCCCATACTTCCCCCCCCTACCCTAGACTTGAATTGTTATGGAGTATTGTATCACCGTAAGGCAATCATAATTCACGAGGTCATTTCATTTCAGGTAAACGTGTTGAGAAGCTAGGGAAACTTTAAATCGGTAACCAATAAACTCAGTAAGAAGTAATACCAAGATGGAAACCTCTAATATGAGCTCCCTAGTATTGTGAACAGTATAAATTGGTTTTAAGTGTTTTGATCAACTAACTTGAAAGGTTAGGCAACGTCAGTGTTTAATTAAAGTTATGTTTTATAATGTTTTGAATACATTTTTATACTTTTTTTCAAAATGTTACATTTTAGACCCTTGAGTATGAAAAGTGGCAAAATATACCCCCCCCCCAAAAAAAAACCCCCACTTAGAGTTGCATTTTCACATAACTTTGGTCCTTCAACTTTTATAAGATATTCCATGTAATCCTTAGACTTTGAAAAGTGACATAATAGACCCTGTAGTATAAACTTTGATAAAATAACATTTTGTCTTTTTTAGTTATAAGTTTCCGAAAGTTACAATATATACCCCTTGCATGGATTATAATTACAAAACATGTCCAAAATGCCATGCAAGCTTATTTTAACATTTCAATAGACATTTATAAGTTATAATAAACTAAATTATGAAGATTTAACACAACGCAAGTTTATATTAACGATTCGTTAAGCTAGAAAGCAAAACGGGTCAAATTAGGGTTTCAAAATGAAAACGCGCGGGTTTTAAGATCAAATTCTGTCATGACTTATCAAAGCACTTATTTTAACATTATATAAGCTTATTAGGATAGATTATAACAATGGTTTACAAGTTTTAGCTCATAGATTTAAGTAAAAACATGAAATTAGGGTTTCGGGTGTACGGTTTTGGATCAAAAAGGTATAACACATAGGTTTTTTAGTTCAAAGCTTTATATTATGATTTTAGCATGATCATATGAACATTATAAGGGTATGAATACAGAAAATATAAGCTTAGAGAACCTGGTTTGAGCTTATAGCTTAGAAACGGGTCAGAATCGGGACTTTTAGCTTCGTACGCCTAGAATAACGACTCCGGGGCTTCGTTTCTTGGTTTCTTTTGCTTCCTTTCTGTACTTAAGACTTCTTAAGACCTCTTAGGATCTCTTAGAGCAAAGGATTGCTTCTATGTAAGGGTTATAGAGGAGGAAGTGGGGGATGAAGAAAAAAATGAAGTGTTATGGTTTCTATTTATAGGCGAAGTTTCAAAACGTAAACGCGCGGGTTTTAAGTTCAAATTCCTTCATTAATTAATAAAGTGGTTATTTTAACATTAGTTAAGTATTATAGGATATAAGATATAAACTAGCCTTCAGGTGTTGGCTTTCTTTGGTGATGTCGTGGCTAGAAAAGAAAGAACAAGAGAGCATGTGATCAATTTTTAACTATAAATGAAGTAGATATTTGTTTGAGGTGCTTGTAAGTAGCTTAGGGATTAAGTATCATGGTCATCAAGGTGCTTTATTGCAAGAAAAACTTTCAAATTGGGTCAAAATGCAAAGGTTTTGATTTCGGGTTTATTAGGGTTCAATTAGGGTCTTCAAGCATGAATTTCGTGTATACTTGATTAGGAATGATAGGTTACTGATCCTAAGACTTATATTAAGGATTATAATCAAAAGTTGATAGGTGGTTTGGGTTAAAATGGGTAGAAAATGAGTAAACGGGTCAAAAGTTACAATTAGGGCATAATTAGGGTTTTCTAGTTTTATTTCTTGTACATTGTTGTTAATATGGTGAAATGATGATGGAAAGTGATTGAGAATGTTGTAATTTATGTTATTACAACTTATTTAAGTATTGGTTTAGGTTTACAATGGATAAAAACAAAGAAACGGGTCATAGTGTAGTATTTAGCTCGGGTTAGGGTTTCTGAGTTTTGAATTAGGGTTTTAAGAGTAAAACTGTGTATGAAAGTTTATGAATAGAATAATTAGGGTTTACACATTGTATATTGAGTGTAGTAGCTTGTACATAAGTGATGGTGAAGAAATTGGAATGAAAACGAAGGTAAAACGACTATTTTAAATGTCATGCTTAATGACTTGTACATTGTGCTTTGAAAACTTGTACTTAACTTGGAGGGATTTTATATTTCAAATGAAATGTTATATTACTTGTATATATGCTTTAGTAGCTTGTACATTCACTTTAGATATTAAATCTTTATAGAGTTAGGGTTTAGAGGTATACGATAACGGTTTAAAGCCCGTTTTGATATAACGTTACGAATGGTACATTATAGGAATAATGTACTTTGTAATAAGGATATGATGATATTGACTTAACCTATTGTGATGTTTTCTTGACATATATGAAGACAAGATGGCCATAGATAGGTTACGTGAGCTTGTCTACTTTAGTTATGCAAGTTACCTTGCTTAATGAGATATTGACAATGCAAGTAATGTAATAAAGCATAAAATTTCCCCGTACAATTGTGATCATAGAAAATAGGTTGATGAAAATTCTTGGGTTGTTATAGTTGTCATATCTACTCATAAGCTAGCTAAGTACTCATTCAAGCTTAAAAAGCTTAAATAAGCTTAATTACTCTCAAATCCACAATCAAATTTACCACGGCTTTTAAGGAAGGGAAGTCAATCATGGAAGGACTTCTAGGACCCTACCAGCTTATCACTTGATAAGCTGGAGCTTGTTGATAGCTCAATTGAGTTTTTTTATATAGCCTTGTTTAGAGCAGAGGCTTAAGTAAGTTTTCATTTACCTTTTCTATCTGCACATTAGTTTAATATAGTTTATTATCTGCTAATTATTGTTAGGTTTAGCTTATTTGTGCTTATTATAATTGTTTTATGCTTATTGTGTTTACTTATTAGATTAAAATCATAATATGCTCTTATTTGTCATAAAATCAGTTAAAAAAACCAAAAAATTAGCTTAGATAGTTTGCTTATAGTTCCTGCTTATTTACTTGTTGATTGTTGCTTATTAAGTCTGCTAGTAGCTTATTACTATCTGGTATTAAGGAATTGTTCTTAAAATTTCAAAAATATAAGCTGAAAATGAGTTTGAGACACTTAAAGGGGTGTTTGGGTCAAGGCAGTATTAACTAAAGTTAATACTGCTGAGTGACTTTTGTTTCTTTAAATTGATTCTAAACTCCATTTTTGAGGTTTATAAAGGAGAAATTTAAAGAGTTTGTAGATTTAATTCAGTTTTTTTAGCTTGGTTAAATAGTGGATAGAATCTGTCACCATAGTTCAAATTAATAAGCATTTTAAGCTAGGGTCTGTTCTAGAGGAAGTCATTGCTCAATTTGTTTCAGCTTAAGTATTCTAGAGATATAGAAACAGGTTCCTTAAGCCTGCATTTGATAGTTTTGAGTTTTGGACACTTAAGTGTCATATGCATCAGATAGGGAAAACAGTCAAGAGGCACTTTTCAATGTCATTTTTCAGAGGTTTAAAGTAGTAATTAGTTTTTAATATTAGTAGCATAAGTAGGTTATAGGGTAGTTCACAATTGTTTAAACTTGCTTTTTAAAAATAAGCTCATTGAGCCATCTGTTTTTAAGCTGCAAATTAGCTTTTTGTCTTTTAAATGAACCAAAAACACACTTAGTTCAGTCTGAGTATAAACAGTTTTCTATTTACTTTTTCATTAAGCAATTGATCTTTAAAAGGATTTTTAGAAGCTGTTTTATGAACTTTGGAAGTTAAACTTTAAGCTTGTATTAGCCATTTTGTCTTAAGTGTCCTATAGCTTATAGAAATTTAAGCCCAAAGTTGCCTCTAGGGACTGTTTGGTTCTCAATTCTAGTAGAAGTGCTTATTTGTTTTCTCAGCTTATTGGTTGTTCTTTTAACTTGTTTTTAGCTTAAATCTGCTTTTTAGGTGGTAGTAGTTTATTCTCTTCTTAGGTTTTAGCTTATTTCAGCTTTTGAGTCCATTAAGTTTTGAAAAAAGTCCAAAATAGTAGTTTAGTCTTTTCTGTCTAAAGTTAAGCCAATTTCTAGCTTATTTGATAAGTTTCAAAAAGTTTGTCTTCACAAATTTTGTTCATTCCTAGTTATTTTACAACTTTGTTTCCAAAAAATTTCAAAAATAAAAAAAATATAAAAACAAGAGGCCATGGATTCGAACCCATGACCTCCTGTTCCACACACACACGTCCCACACTCAACACATAGTAACCATTGTGCTTCAATAGCTCATCCGTTGAATTTTGCCTACACTTTCCTTTTACCACCTTTTTCATTTCCTTTTCTTTAATATAAACCGTAGCTTATTTTTAAGCTTTTTGAGCTTTTCAGTTAAGCTCATTTCCTGTTCTAATTTTTAGTTAATCAGTCTTTCAATTTTACACATTTTGTGATTTTTCTAGATTTTAGAGTTTAATTTAGTATTTCTAATCATTTTTTTATTATAAAATATTTTTTTTATAAAATTTTCTTTTATCATATTCTAGGTTTAGGTTGAAATTTACTTTCGTAGGGTTAATATTTTGAAAGTTCAATTTTTAAAGAACGGGATTCGATCCCGGTTCTCGTTTTCTTCGTCTTTAGCTTAAATCACTCTCGTTTTAGTATTTCCTTAGCTTTCCATTAATAAATAATCATTTAGGATTAGAAATAGTTTAGCAAATCATTTAGGGTTTAATTTTAGTAAACTTGCTTATTTGTCACGTTTTCTTTAATCACCGTTATTCTTTTTAAATTACTTAGTCGTTAATTTTTCTTGCTTGCTTTAATTGGTTTTAATTATAGACTTAGAAAAGTAATCCAAAAAGTTTGAACCAATTCAAGTCATTGTCCAAATAACAAACGAGGTCTCAATTTCATAAATCTTTAGGAAAACGACCCGGTAATCACTTACCGGTTAAACGTGTAGTGTTTTTGTAAGATTTTTCCAACTACCTTTGTCCTTAAGGGTAGTTTTGGAATTTTCTATACTTTAGATATTATTACGTATATAAAACTTTACTCACCAATGACTTTTGAAGATAACTTGTTTGAGCTTAAAAACGATGTTGACGAAGACTTTTCATAATCTAGCAATGTGTGATCTACAAACTTTTGGTACTCAATGCGCACATTTGCTATCACTTAAAGGAGTTACGTTGTAGTGCTCAGTGTCTCATATAGTTGAGGATTTTTTCAAGAGATTGAGGTCTACTTATACTTTGTTGATCCCAATAGAATAGATCTTGCTTAGCTTGTATAAGGCTAAGTTGCATTGAATACATTCAAAACAACTATGATAGAAAATTTGATTGTGAATATCAAAGACTATGCGGAATCTAGTCAATAATACTAAGAAGAATTTCAATGAAACAAGAATTAATAAGATCAATAACAAACAGTTTACCAAACTTTCAGCCTCAATATAATACGAACACTCTTAATAGTGTTAAGGTTACAAAACCTTAAAGCTATGACAATTCTATGAATGACTCGATTTGATATTTTGATACTGATACATAAAATTCTATACCGTAGGTCCTCCTTTTATACACCAAGGAGTCCTAATGGGATTACAATATTTTCCTAAGTTATCATGATATTCTAAAAAAATAACTTATACGTATCTTTTACAAAAATATCTCATACATAAGCAATCTTTATCTTTTTTCTGAGCAGTCTTTATCCTTTCAACAATTGTAATCTTTCAGCACCAACAGTAGTAACTTTTGTACCAGCAGCACTAACTGAGTACAAGCATCATTAACTACTTAGAAAGTTTTCTTCAATCTTCATCAGCAAGACTAAGTTACACTAGCAGTACTAACATTACTAGCAGTAGTAATATACACTAGCAGTAGTAACTTACACTAGTAGTAGTAACTAGCAGTACTAACTACTTAGCATATTTTTCATTAAGATTACTAACAACACTAATTTATGCTTAGCAGCAGTAACTAATACCTTAACATCAGTAACTTCAAGAAGGCTTTTAATCCTAACAATCCTCCCCTAAACTTGATATTTATCTTCAAAATCATCAAGTTTCTTCATTAAAAGCTTCATAATCACCAGGAGGATGCTTCCAAACACTTCATTCAGGTACATAGCCTTCCTTAAGCTGTTTCTTGACCAATCTAAGAAGCTCATATGCCATTTCACACTCATAATCAACTTGAAGCTTCACATTATTAAACATCTGATGTAGTGTGTGCTTTGTAAGTGGATACATTTTCTCAACCAATAGATAATATGGTATGGACTGTACTGTTACACAATGAACTCCACAAGAATCAAAAAGCTTCTAATTCAGCACTTTAACTAATCCTTGTTGATTCTTCCATATACTATCTTCAACATGATGTTCAAACATGGTCTTCAAATTAAGATGTAAGAAAATATCCATGTAATTCACTGGCTCTGTCTTCTTAAATCTAGCTTTGACTATCCTCCAAAGAACTTCCAAGTCTTCTCTATCAAAGTTTTTAAGCATCTTTGTAAAAGTTAAGTACATCTGAGTCTTTCCATCTGCTCTGATTATTTTGAAAAAGCTTTTCTTCCCTTTTTGGTAGATCTTATAGTCAACAATTGGAATTTTGACAGACAAAGGTGTAGCATCAATAATTACATCATCTCCATCATCTGGAACTATTTCTAAACATTGCTTAAGCTCTTCAGCTTCTTTAGCATCATCTATTTCTGCTTCCACTTTCTCATCTAACTTCTGCTTCTTTGATTTATCAGATTCAAGCTCTTTTCCTGTTCTTTTTGAACTGCTTTCTTCTTTTGTCTCACTGCCTACTGCCCTTACTTCACTATCTCTTACCAATTCTGTATCCATATCAACAAATGTGTTTACCCTTTTCATTGCTTTATCAAATAACTCTTGAACATTAGCAAAGGACTTAGTCTTCAAGTCTTTGGGCTTCCATCCTGCTATGTTTTTCAAATAGGTACACATTATACTCCTTTGTTAAGCTTTTGTGAGTGGTCTATTTCTCCTTTCTTCTGATCTCTTAGCTGCAAATGCTTCCTCCTTTTCTCCAAGAGTTGTTGAAACTGTTTAGACTTTTCTTTAATTGTCAACTCTTCTTGTTCCTTTGCTTGCAGCCTTTGAGCTAATTCATAGTCAGTCTCAACCTTATCCTGAATATCATTCCATTGTGCAATTAATGCAGCAGTGTCTTCTTCTTTTTCTCTTGCAATCCTCTCTTCCTCATCAAATTGAGCTTGTAGCCTTATAGCTTCTTGTTCATCAAAGAGGACTTGATCTTTCTTCTTCATCTTCAAAGGTTCTTCAACCATTATACCTTTACCCTTGTCCTTTGAAGAAGTTATTGGTGTAAATGCTTGCTCCTGCTCTTGAATAACAAGCCCTTTAGCCTTGGGTCTTGTAACAACAAGAGTAGTTCTCCAATCATTGAAGGAATGTACGGACAAGATTGGAAGGAGCGTGCAGAGACCTAAGGACCTAGAAGGATCTACTTAAGGCTATAAATAGCCTCATTCACTCACACACAGAGATATCTTTTTCCTGTAACTTTTCTTTCAAAAAAAATAGTTTATGTAGTTTTTAGTTAAAATGTAATTTCCCCCTTTTTAAGCTCTTGTAATCTGATTTCTTAAGCATTGTAATTGTTTTGAGTATTAATAAGATCATCATTTAGTTTTCATAATCTCTTTTCACTTGTTAAAGTTTTTATAAAAAGTCAAATGTATGATACTGTTTCTTAAGCTCACAACAAGCTCTCATAAGCTCTTACAAGTCTCTAAGCTTGTAATTTAGCTCTAATAAGCCTTAATTTACTCAAACCTTAAAATCAGCTATAAGTACCTTTGCTTATTGGATTTGGAGCTTTTGGATGATGAACTAGAAAAGGAAGAGTTCATTGGACTATACTGGCTTATTAACAATAAGCCAGAGCTTGTAGACATAAGCTCTTGTTGAGCTCTTACCTCTGTTTAGCTGAGGTTTCAGGTTTCATTCCCTTTTTCTTTTTCTATTCTCTTTAGTTATTAGCTTAATACTGTCCTTGCTTATTAATTGCTTAGTTTGCTTATTTAGTTGCTTATTAGCTGTTTTAATTAGTTTATAAATGCTTATTATAATAGATAATTGTTTCTCAAGCTTAGTCATTAGGTTAGTAATATAGTTTCATAATCTGTCTTAAAAACCACTAAAAACCAAAAATAATAGTTTAGCTTATAGCTTATTAATCTGGCTTATTGTCTATTTGAATTTGCTCATTAGGTTGGTCATAAGCTGCTTATATCGGTAATTAAGTTTTGAGCATAGTTTCTTTCGTTTGTTATTTAATGAAATCTGTAAAGTTTAAAGGTGTGTTTGGATTTGCATAGTTTGACCTCAAAAAGGTCAATGAAATTTAGTGATTGTAATTTGGTTAGCTTTGATTTATATCTTTGTTTAAGTTTTGAAAAAAGTTTTGAGAAATTAGTTTTTATTTATAATCATTTTAAGGTGTGTGTGATTTTGTTCTTTTTATTCTGCACCAGGGGAGATTTTCTCTTTTAAGCTAGTTAGAAAAATTTGATCCAAGCTTTTTTGAACTTGGATTTTTATTGCTAAGTGTTTATTCACACTCAATTGGAGTGTCTATTGCAGGCTTGACCCTTAAGGTCAACTGCAAATTGGTTTTACCCATTTACTAAGTGCATCAGATTGGGCAAACTGTAGTATCTAACTGCAGAATCATTTTTGAACTCAACTTTTAAGATTAGTTTTAGTCGAAATTTAACTTTTAAAATTTAGTAGGATTAGGGTTAACATAATAGAATCTCGGTTTTGTCTTTTTCTAGATTAATCAAGGACGTTGTGTTCTGCAACACATTGACTATAACCATGAGGGACTATTGTGCCAAACTCCCAACCCACACCCCGTTTTTGAAAAGTAACTGTACATCTTCCACAAACTTATCCCGCCTAACTCATAACCCACAAAACCTGTCTCTGTCAACTCGTTGACCTCCCCACAACACTCCAAACATGTCACTAACCTAAACCCCACCCCCCACATGGATGTGCCAAGCTGGCAATCCAAAAACCCTCAAGTTCGAATCAAAGGTTGTGATTCTTTGAGTGGGCAGTACTCAAAACCAAGGGCCAGGATTTGTTCTGGTGTTTCTCACACATCCCACAGACAGCATGCACAAAGAGCTGGGGTAACCTCCTTAGCCAACTCTCGCACTCAGAGCAAGAAGAGAAACCCTAGCTTATTTGGCTATAAAAAGCTTGAGTGTATGCCATTTGTGGCAGAGAGTTGAGTTTTTTTTTTTAGTGTTCATTTTTAGGATTCAGTTTTAGTTTCTTAATAGTGTAATTCATTGAAAACTTTTTATGTACTTTGTATATGTTTTAATGAAAAATTGAGATTTAATGCTCAAATTTCTTGGTTTCCTTTGTGTGTGCTCACTTCTAAGCTCTTATATAAGCTTTTTATAATCTGTTTTTTAAACCATATAGGTACAAGAATTTCACAGAAAAAAGAAAAAAAAAGAAAAAAAAAATCACTGTTTGATTAAGCTAATGGAGGAATGGGCAGAAATGGAAGGCTCATTGGGTTGCTTAGTTTAGCTTGTTTATAAGCTTGGGTAGGTTTTAGAGCTTATTTAGGTTCATACACTCCTGTTTTGATCAAGGAGCCAAGGTATACTTCTTTTTAAACTTTTGCTTAAAAAAAATACTGTGTGTTGTGCATTGTTAATTTTCAACTTATTGATGACTTTTTTGTGCTCCTATTTGTGTTTTAGTTATGCTTAACAAATGCCTTTTTTTAGTTGTCATATACATATACTTGTCAATTGCATAAAACTGCTAGATAAGCTTTATTTCTGTTGTTTTATGTTGCATATTCGTTTTTTAAAGTGCTTATTTGCCTGTTCTTTTTTACCTTATTGTGCTTAACCATGCTTGCCTTAATACCCCTCCTCGCCTCTCTCCTAAAATTTAGTGATTTAATTTAGTCTTTACACGTAGTAAAACCCGTTTTTAAAATTATAACTAGGGGTGTTTGGGTTAAGCACCAAAATAGGTTCCTTCAAAATGGTTTGGTCATATGGGGTTGTGGTCATGTGGCCAACTTTGGCTTAAGTTATTAAGCCCTTTTGAGTCTATTTTTCCAAAAATTTTAAGTCCAAAAAGTGTTTTTCAAGTTTTCTAAGTGTTCCTTAAGTCTGTTGGATTTTGAAAGAGATACAAGGGCTTATTTGGATAAGCACTTGTATACCTGAGTTTTAGCTTCAAAGAGTGTCATTTTTGAGTGTCTAAACAAGTCCTTAAAAGTGTTTTGAGTCATTCTTTTACCTAAGTCAAAACTGCCAAATTTGGTGTCTTTCTCTTTCAAAATACTTTTCAAAAGCTGTTCCTGAAAGCTTTTTGGCCACTCTTTTCAATGGTATAAGCCATAACTCAAAAAGTTTCATCTTAAGGCTTATTTTTAAGCTTGAAAAAGCTATCTAAGGGCTGCAGTTTGGTTATTTAGCCATTTTTCTTATTTTAGCTTATTTAGCTTATTTGCCTGTCTTTTTAGCTTATTTGTGTTTATTTGAGCTTATTAGTTATGTTTAAGTTTGTTTTAGCTTTTCTCAGCTTATTTTAAGCTTATTTGAGCTTAACTGCTCATTTGGCCAAAAACTTTAAGTTTTTGGCCAATAAGCTTTTAAGCTGTTTTCAGCTTATTTAGTTGCTTTTTTTGCCTGCATTTTACTTATTTGTGCTTATTAGGGTAAGTTTTAGCTTATTCGAGCTTATTTCACAGCTTATTGAGTCAAAAAGTAAAAAATTGAGCTCTAAGTACTTTAAGCATCCTGTCCTCCCTAGCTTTTTCATAGCTTATTCTTGTTTCAAAATAAGTTTAGAATGTTTTTTCTTAGAGTTTTTTATGTCCTCTTTTCCTTTTTCTAGATTGAGGATTCTCAAGTTTTTGTCTTGTGGCTTATTTTTAAGCCACAAAGTGCCCTTTGGCTGTTTTAAGCTAAATTCCATGTCAATAGCTTAATAAGCTCTTTCAAGCTTATTTTTCTTTCTTTTTGCTTAATTCATCATGAATTTGCTTATTAGCTTAGTTTAGTTTCATTTTAGCTTACTTGCATCTTTTGTAGCTTTTTCAAAATCCAAAAAAGAAAAAAATAAGCCTCAAGCTTTCTTAAGCCTTTCTGTCACTTTTAAGCCCGTTTTCCAGCTTATTTATAAGCAATCTCAAAAAGTTGTAGTTATAAAAATTGTTAAGCTCAAGGAGCTTAACAAGTTTGTGTAAAAAGTTTTGAAAAAAAAAGGGAGATAAGGGGAAACCCGGGTGAGCAAGACTCGAACCCGGGTCTCACCCTCAATACACCCCTTTTATAACTCTCTTACCGCTGTGCCCTTGGGTCTTTTCTGAAAGACTCTTGGGCACTTAGTTATTTAAGGGAGTTTTCACCCTTTTAAGCTATAAGCTGTTTCCAGCTTATTTCGGCTTATTTATAAGCCGAATTTTGGGTTTCTTATTTTTCGTAGGTTAGTATCAATGTAAAGTATTTTAGGTATTTTTTTCAGAATTTTTAAAAATAGTTTAGTATTTTTTATAATTTAATTTAGTTAAAAGTTTAGAAAATTCATAAAAAATATAAAAATTATCAAAAAAATATTTTTCTTTTT
>BQNB010106451.1:0-23390 GCA_026074375.1 Tanacetum coccineum | reverse complement strand
TGACAATCAAAGAATAAATGATTCAACGACTCCACTGCAATACCACATATTGGGCAAAGAATAGAGGCAATATCCATACCTCTACGAGAGATATTAAGACGAGTAGGTAAACAATCTAAACTCACCTTCCATGCAAGGACGTTCACCTTAATGGGCACTGCTTTAATCCAACGGGTTTTAGACGACACAACCGGAAGTCTTCTATCATCAATCAACTTTCTAACGTGTCATTTTATCTTTAAATACACTTGTTAGCCTCAAAATATTGAGCCGAACTGGAAGCTCGTTCATTACGTGTACGAGTCTCGGTCATTTAATTAGTTAATGTTGTAATAGAATATTATCGGGAATCGGGCTTGATAGTTAATCTAATATTGTATATGTTTCGGGTTTAATCACAAGCAAAACTCGAGCCCGAGTCCTAGTTAAATATCCCGCGCGTCAGATTAAATGTGTAGGGGTATATATAGATATTTTTCTCTTAGAAAAATATCTCTTCTCATTTTTCTAATAATATCTCTAGTTTCTCTCTCAACTCTCTCTCTCCTCTTTCTCTTTCTAAATCAACTCAATCTTTCTTTATCTCTTTTCTTGGTTTGATTCGTGGTTCGTAATATGAAATGAAAGTATAAATCGGGTTCCTACAACACTATTATGCCTTAAACGGTCCAACGCAAACCATAAACTACATAACACGGGCAATGGAAAAAAATGATGCATTATGGACTCTATTCGTGTTTTGAGTCATATATTACATTGGCTACAAGGCCTTCTTTTATGCTAATAGATATTTAAGTTTTCTTGATTATGGAGTATTTAATTTACTGTCATTCAACTGGTGTTATCCGTAACACACTTTGTAATTATTTGATTCAATATCAATAATGATTTACACGTTAAGGAAACCACTCGTCATTACATTTGTTTTAGATTACTTTATTTTATATTATTTTCGACGTGATATTTGGACTTTCATTTACATACCCAAAGTTTTCATGTATACCAAGGGATCAATCTTAGTAACTTAGTTTTTATATTAAATAACAAACTCATTTTCACCATCTTTTTTCGAGAATTAATATCTTTTAACCCGTCAACCGTTAAGCCAAAAAAATTACACCATCGCAACAAGCATTTAATTACCTTTCTATAGACTGGCACTCTGATATATACTTTCTAAAACTCTTTTTGGTCGTTTTTTCACGTTTTCGTCTTTTTTTCTATTTTTCGTTATTAAAACTTGCATGAGAAATCACATGTGATTAAACAGTAATTTGAATGTTTTAATATTTGAATATTTGAATATTCGAATATCTAAACATGTAATTAAATGAAGATAACTTTTTCTATAATATTTTAAAAGTTTCACTGTTTTTTTCTTGTAAACTAGATATTCATAGCTTTTGAACTATATATAACACTATATATTTTGAATTGTAAATAGTGCAGTTAATTCGTCAAAGTTGGATAAAACACTTAAAATCACATGTGGTTTTTTCAAATGTGATTATAGAAGTTTTATATATGAACTACTATAATTTATAATTTAAATACCGTGTGTAATATATGGTTGGAAAGTCATCAATGTGTATATTTCATTTCTAAAAGGGAAAAAGTCTTTCATTTATAAAAAAAATACTTATGTCAAATTTAGTACATATGTTTAATGTTCGAAGTTCGAAATTAGCGTTAAATCACATGTGATATTTTATGCGAATTTAATATTGAAGATAAAAACAGTTTTTTTTATCGAAAGTATATTAAAGCATCCGTCTATTGAAAGATAATAAAATTCTTACCGTGACGATATAGTTTGTTTTATTTAACGATTAATATGCCAGGAGATATTTATATTATAAGAAAAATAGGATTTACAAAAAGTTAGTGGGGAGCCGAGATACTATCTGGGCTCATACTCCTTTAACTATAGCAAATCTAATCCTATTAAATATATGAATAGCAGCACGTGCCCCAATGTCTTGAGCCACGTAGAACTTTCGAATTCGCTTCAGTAAGGCACCGCATCCTTCTCTAATTCCCCAAATGAAGAAAATGAAAAGGGGAGAAAACCATATCCAATATTTTCACATTTAGCCTCATACTTGACGCGTTTACGATGTGTTGCATCGGACACCGCACGATCGGGCACAAAATCAGCCAACCCGGTTTGTGTCAAAGGCAAAGACCCTGTCAAATCCACACATACATTAAGCCTTCCGTCCCACGAGTAAAGTAGTATACCCGCTGGACGTAGGGGTTTGTCACGCCCTCCATCAAGACCGATATCAACTTCTTTACCAGCTGAAATCCCCGATCGAAAACAAATTTTCACAGGGTATCACGCACAACGTTATTATTATTATTATTATTATTAAGCTAACGACAAATGAGTATTAATCGATGGTTTATTGTTTAATCATTGCTAACAACAACTATTTTAATAATTAAGACCATGTTGTCTTCTAACAAAAACTATTTTAAAAATTAATATTATATCGTCGACATTTCTCAAATAATAAGATTCTTTAGTGTCGATGTATTATAGTTTATAATTTTTTTTAATATTATATAAAGACTTATAACAGATAACTTCAAAATAGTGAAAACGATCACTTATTATCTAACTAGTGAAACAAAAGAGTGGAGAATATAAAATCTTTTATAATGTAAAAGTTCAATTATTAACCGATATATGACCAAACTTTATGACATCTCATACCTACTTAAATGTCATAATTTACAACTTGGATTAAAGAAAAAAATAGATGATTACCTTAAACAATTAAACAATTAAATCACCGTTGAAGAACACATGGTTCGTCTAGATATTTCACATCGTCATTGATTCGAGATAATTCAACCGATCATGCCGCTTAATACAACAATCTTGGCTCATAAACTTATACTTTATAACCACATGTACTTTAATTTCACCCTTTTTTTATATGTATGTACAAGTCAAATAATATGGACAACTCACATTTTTTCCGATATTAGCCTTTTTATGTCTTTCACACACAATTTAATATCATATTTATGTTAGCCTATAACATTATCAAATAATAAACCATAGTTTATACTAGTAAAGTATGACATCTATCCTTATAAAAGATTCAGCCCCTAAATTTAATGGGGCTTATCTTTAAATGATTTGTCTCACCCAGAGAGCCATAAGTACAAAACCCTAATGCATACATTGATAAACATCTTGAGAAGTACCTCATGCTTCCATGATTATACCAAAAAATATGTAGAGTTTTTACATTTAATGCAGCAGTATTAATGAGGGAGGGACCATTTGTGTCAAAGTATTAATGAGGGAGGGACCATTTGTGTCAAGATTAGGTAACTTTTTCTCAAAGTTAACTCTAATCCTAACACTATAAATAGGGGGTCCCTAAACCTCATTTTTCATCACATACCTCTCATATCTTCTCTCTTGGTCGAAATTAGGGATCCCCATGAAAGGGAACCCGGAATTTCGGTCCATTCGAACAGTGTTTGATATTCTCTTTTGATCGAAATTAGGGATCCCCATGAAAGGGAACCCGGAATTTCGGTCCATTCGAACAGTGTTTGATATTCTCTTTTGATCGAAATTAGGGATCCCCATGAAAGGGAACCCGAAATTTCGGTACATTGTTTAGACTTTAGGCTTTAGGGTTTAGGCTTTAAGCTTTAGGCTTTAGGCTTTAGGCTTTAGGCTTTAGGCTTTAGGCTTTAGGCTTTAGGCTTTAGGCTTTAAGCTTTAGGCTTTAGAACTTTTTTTCTTTGTTGTTATAGATAAGTAATTTATGTGTGTGTTCTATTGATGTATATATTGTGTAGGCTTCAAGTTGTGTAACACAAGCTTTGATAATTGTACAAATCCATGTGAATTAAATGCATACAATGGTATAACAAAAAAAATTTGAGCCTCTAAATTTATTAGGAGCTGATCGTTTAAATGATTTGTCTCACCCAGAGAGCCATAAGTACAAAACCCAACTGCATACTGAAACTCAATATCATGGAGTATTAATGATTAGTGATCAATGCATTTTTACATGTGAATTCAATTCTGTGCAACTTTTAGTCTTTTTAGCATCCCATTATCTCCTTAACAAACTTTATAGTTTCAGTTATTAAGAAAATCAAAAGCTTTGCTATTTATAAAGTCTATTCATATCCTCACTATGAGTCACTATATAAACTCCACTAATTAGGATGTGCAAACCTATCACTTTTGTTTTGTTCAATGCACGTATGCGATTTAATAAAGTGAACCAAGACAGGGACAGAGTCAACTCAGTATTTACCGAGTTAGACCGAGTCGGCTATAAGAACAAGAAGAAAAACCATAATCAAAACAGCCGAACAACAATTCCTCATCTATCCTACTCCCATCCTCCTCATGTCACAAAAAAACTACAACCACATCATCAACCCATAATAGATTTGAACTTTAATGAAAATTAATGATCTCGGAATTTCTTTTCTTTCGTGTTGTGCAACAACATCATGACCTTACAAGATCTACAGCGATATCGCATATCATCAAACATAGATCTTTAACATGTTTTTAAAAATTAGATCTTCAAGAAGAAAAACTTCTCTTTTATATTCGAAAATAATGATTAGATTTATAACAATTATGTTACAATCTATCTTTGTTTCGTTTAAAGAAAACACAAAAAACAAAACCTAGCTAAGACCTTTGGAAAGATAACGGTATGGTGGCGTTTTTGACATGACACCTCGCCACCACTCGCCACCATACCACAAGAGCTTGCCGTTTGGAATTTTTTATATCTCGCTGCGAAAACGAGTTAGAAGAAGACAAACAAGTTTCGAAATATAATCGTCCTTCGTTTAAACAAACCAACGGATAGTTTGACACTATTTCCTTTGTGGAGGGATATGGTGATGTATTGATCTATGTTGTTGATGCGTTTCGGTTTGACAGAAAATATAGTGGATGCAGGCGTTTGAATAAGAAGAGCAATTAGGGTTGAGAGATTTTATACTAACCTAAATATTAGGGATATCATATTTGGGCTGATCATTTTTGTCATTGTAATTAGGCCAGGTGCAATCCATTCGAAAATTACTAATTGACAATGATGGAAAAACGTTGTTGATTAAATGAAAATATGGCTGGTTTAAAAATTATCGCATTTTTTTTTACTACGTCGTAACATATTGTAATATTTTTTATATTGTAATTGTATATTAATTGTTTGTCTATTCGTTTACTTTTGAGCAAACAACGTAGTGGTGCTATCATATATATAAAGATGTAGAATTATAGATAAGGTAATATTATTGACATTGTCCAACAGTATTTCACGAGAAAAAGAGTAAAAATCACTTAATTATACTAATCCCTTTCTTAAGGCTTATTTTGAGTAGCCCTTAATCATTATGCAATGAAAGACATAGATACAACCCCGATAGCATCGCACTGGTTTGCATGTCCACAACGCATCTAAAACATTACACTGCCAATTCTTAAAAGTAATACACAATCAGACTTAACGCATACAACATACTAACAAAATATTATGCAAGCAACCACAGAGATTTTTTTTTTGCACAATAATTCGTGTCATCGCAATCGGTCTGCATGCCTCGTTTAACAATTAAACTTAAGATCATTAGATGCATGCTTTTAATCCATACTTAGATTCTAACATTTTTTTATACTTTCTAAAGATTATATTGGATTCATAAAACCTTAATTTGATTACATATCGTCCTCGCTAACGTAATCAATTAGTAAAGAGTTATTGAAATCCAATTTGTCATATTTCCTTCCAAGCAAACAATTAAGATTACTAATCATCTTTATATATTTAAAATTCGTAAATGAGAAAGTTTTAATCATAATCAATTACGTGAGAATGAGTAAATACTTATGTCATTTGACCCACGGTAAATATGTATACAATATTGTCCTTACGAGTTTCCAAGTAAATATGTATACAACATTGTCTCCAAAATTCTACAATCAGGAATCATGAAACATATGCTTGCACCATATAAACGTCTTCTAAATTTGTCAAATACTCAAGTGTAGCCATGATAACCGGTATCTTTAGGCCAAAAGTCTCTTTCTTTATGGTCAACTGGCTATTATGACCTTCATTCTCGATGCTTTTAATCTCTACCAATTATCTTTCCCTTTCTTCTGTACTCTTCTGCACAAAACTAATATGTGTTTAAGTTGCATCACTTAAAGAAATATTGTCTTTATCTGAAAGCAATCACATGGCCTCGGTGGCTCGGACCACACTCAATTTTGGCCAGTTCACAAGTACCTCACCTAGCTTAGTGCTTATAACTTTATAAGTACCAGACTTGACAAATTTGCGTCCTCATGACTGCTAAAAGGTCGAAATTCAATCCAATGAATTGAATAAATCCAGATTCAATAAATACCATATGAAAATCTTGATCAGTGAGAAAACTTTGTTGTTTATCAAAATTTAATCAGTGTATGACAATCCTATACGAAATACAGAGGAATATAAACTTTTTATTTGAGAAGTTTGAACAGTCACTCGGAACTTGAATTGCGTGTGAATGATTTAGAAACGCGTCGGTTGTCATCGAATGGTATAGTTTACAAAGGAAACATGAAAGGTGGTCCTGAAATAACAGTCATGCTCCCTTAATGTTTTTTTAATGTTTGCGGGGTTTTTCAAGATTGGGTACGGTGATGGATTTGACAAGGCTAAATCGCGAAACATTGGGATATTGTATCGAAGCCAATTTATAACTGAAAACATAAAATCTATCAATGGGTTACTCACATTCATTTGCCATTAAGCTATAATCATAGGATTACTTGAATGTGATGAAACACGCATTGTTTTTAACATGAACAAAACAAGGAACCACACAATATCGATCCCATTGCCGCTGTCTAATAGATCGTGAATTTCGAACATTGATTTCAACCAAATAACTCAAAATGATCTTGACAATCTAATGAATATGTGATCATTATCATTGTTTCAAAGATTTGTCACAAACATAACAAAATCACATGGATTGAAGCCATTCTGGAGCACTGATACATGATTCTCCTACAAGGTACTGAGGTTTGATGGTTCCATCTGACATATGATAAATCCTGAAATCTCCCCCCCCCCTATGTCATTTTTTGTGTAGTATATGCAGTTACTCTTTATCACACCCGTAGTGTCCTCCACCCAAAAAGACGAATTATACCCCGCAAATAAAGTTTTCGTACCAAAATCCCTCACTTTTGACCAATTCCCACTTTCCAAATCATAAGCCAAAACTTGAAAACTCTTTGTGTTGTACCTGTCAACATTAAACATTTCATGTCTGGTAATTACTACCAACTGCTTCCTCTCACCATCATCTCATCCAACTATGTAAGCTAAAAACGCATTTTGACCATATATATCTTCAGGTATGGTTGCTAATCAACCAAGACTGGATCTTCCCCATTAGTATCGTCGTAACAGTCAAAACTAAAAACATTCTCTGGTAGCGTTGTTACATCAGCCAAGACTGTTGGACCTTTCCCATTAACATTGCATGCTTGGATCTTGTCATCGTTAAAAGTATAAACTTGTCCGTTGTAGAAAGTAATATCGTATATGGGGTTGTCGTAAGGTTGTTCAACAGATGTCCACTAGTTATCTCTAATATGGCAAAACCCTAATTGCCCCCTCCACAAAGGAAAGTAATATCGTATATGGGGTTGTTGTACGGGGCAGTTAGGGTTTTGCCATATTGGAGATAACAAGTGGACATCTGTTGAACAGCCTTACGACAACCCTATATACGATATTACTTTCTACAACGGACAAGTTTATACTTTTAACGATGACAAGATCCAAGCATGCAATGTTAATGGGAAAGGTCCAACAGTCTTGGCTGATGTAACAACGCTACCAGAGAATGTTTTTAGTTTTGACTGTTACGACGATACTAATGGGGAAGATCCAGCCTTGGTTGATTACAAGCCATACCAGAAGAATAATATGGTCAAAATGCGGTTTCATCTTACATAGTTGGACGAGATGATGTGAGAGGAAGCAGTTGGTAGTAATAACAAGACATGAATGTTTAATGTTGACAGGTACAACACAAAGAGTTTTCAAGTTTTGGCTTATGATTTGGAAAGTGGGAATTGGTCAAAAGTGAGGGATTTTGGTACGAAAACTTTATTTGTGGGGTATAATTTGTCTTTTTGGGTGGAGGACACTACGGGTGTGATAAAGAGTAACTGCATATACTACACAAAAAATGACATGGGGGGAGATTTCGGGATTTATCATATGTCAGATGGAACCATCGAACCTCAGTACTTTGCAGGAGAATCATGTATCAGTGCTCCAGAATGGCTTCAATCCATGTGATTTTGTTATGTTTGTGACAAATCTTTGAAACAATGATAATGATCACATATTCATTAGATTGTCAAGATCATTTTGAGTTATTTGGTTGAAATCAATGTTCGAAATTCACGATCTATTAGACAGCGGCAATGGGATCGATATTGTGTGGTTCCTTGTTTTGTTCATGTTAAAAACAATGCGTGTTTCATCACATTCAAGTAATCCTATGATTATAGCTTAATGGCAATAGAATGTGAGTATACCCATTGATAGATTTTATGTTTTCAGTTATAAATTGGCTTCGATACAATATCCCAATGTTTCGCGATTTAGCCCTGTCAAATCCATCACCGTACCCAATCTTGAAAAAACCCGCAAACATTAAAAAAAACATTAAGGGAGCATGACTGTTATTTCAGGACCACCTTTCATGTTTCCTTTGTAAACTATACCATTCGATGACAACCCGACAGCGTTTCTAAAATCTTCACACGCAACTTCAAGTTCGAGTCGACTGTTCAAACCTTCACAAATAAAAAAGTTTAATCCTCTGTATTTCGTATAGGATTGTCATACACTGATTATATTTTGATAAACAACAAAGTTTTCTCACTGATCAAGATTTTCATATGGTATTTTTTAAATCTGGATTTATTCAATTCATTGGATTGAATTTCGACCTTTTAGCAGTCACGAGGACGCAAATTTGTCAAGTCTGGTACTTATAAAGTTATAAGCATTAAGCAAGGTGAGGTACTTGTAAACTGGCCAAAATTGAGTGTGGTCCGAGCCACCGAAAAGACAATATTTCTTTAAGTGACGCAACTTAAACACATATTAGTTTTGTGCAGAAGAGTACAGAAGAAAGGGAAAGATAATTGGTAGAGATTAAAAGCATCGAGAATGAAGGTCATAATAGCCAGTTGACCATAAAGAAAGAGACTTTTGGCCTAAAGATACCGGTTATCATGGCTACACTTGAGTATTTGACAAATTTAGAAGACGTTTACATGGTACAAGCATATGTTTCATGATTCCTAATTGCAGAATTTTGGAGACAATGTTGTATAAATATTTACTTGGAAATTCGTAAGGACAATATTGTATACATATTTACCGTGGGTCAAATGACATAAGTATTTACTCATTCTCAAGTAATTAATTATGATTAAAACTTTCTCATTTACGAATTTTAAATATATAAAGATGATTAAATTATCATACTTGTTTTCTTGGAAGGAAATATGACAAATTGGATTTCAATAACTCTTTATTAATTGATTACCTTAGCAGGACGTATGTAAGTCAAATTAAGGTTTTATGATCCCAATATAGTCTTTATAAAAGTATAAAAAAAAATGTTTAGAATCCAAGAATGGATTAAAAGCATAGCATCTAATGATCTTACGTTTAATTGTTAACGAGGCATGCAGACCCGTTGCCGATGCACATGGCTTGTGAAAAAAAAATTTCTCATGTGTTGCTAGCATAATAATTTTGTTAGAAGTGTAGATGCGTTATTCTGATTGTTATACTTTGGGAATTGCATGTAATGTTTAGATGCGTTGTTGAACTTGCAAACCAGTGCGATGCACACGGGATTGATATCTAAGTCTTTATTGCATAAAGTCAGGCTACATCAAAATAAGTCCTTAAAAGAAAGGAATAGAAAATAATAAAGTTATTTTTAAACTTTTTTCTCGAGAAATACATGTTGAGAACCAATGTCAAATAATATTTACATATCTACAATTCTACATCTTTATATATATGCTACGCACCACTCGTAGTTTGCTCAAAGTAAACGAATAGACATACAATAATAAAAAATATACAATATGATACTACGTAGTAAAAAAAACATGCGATAATTTTAACCATCCCATAATTTCATTTAACAACAACGTTTTACATCTAGCCAAATTAGTAATTTTCGAATGGATTGCACCTGGCCCAATTACAATGACAAAAATGATCAGCCCAAATATGATATCACTAATATTTAGGTTAGAGTATAAAACATCTCACCCTAATTGCGCTACTTAATTCAACGCCCTGCATCCACTATATTTCCTGTCAAACCAAAACGCATCAACAACGTAGATCAATACATCACCATATCCCTCCACAAAGGAAATAGTGTCAAACTATTCGTTGGTTTGTTTAAACGAAGGACGATTATATTTCGAAACTTGTTTGTCTTCTTCTAACTCATTTTCGCAGCGAGATATAAAAAAATTCCAAACGGCAAGCTCTTGTGGTATGGTGGCGAGTGGTGGTGAGGTGCCATGTCAAAAACGCCACCATACCGTTATCTTTCCAAAGGTCTTAGCTAGGTTTTGTTTTTTGTATTTTCTTTAAACGAAACAAAGATAGATTGTAAAAGAACTTGTTAATAAATCTAATGCATATTTTCGAATATAAAAGAGAAGTTTTTCTTCTTGAAGATCTATTTTTTAAAAACATGTTAAAGATCTATGATGATATTCGTTATCGTGTATGATCTTGTAAGGTCATGATGTTGTTGCACAACACGAAAGAAAAGAAATTCCGAGATCATTAATTTTCATTAAAGTTCAAATCTGTTATGGGTTGTAGTTTTGTTGTGATATGAGGATGATGGGAGTAGGATAGATGAGGATTTGTTGTTTGGCTGTGTTGGTTATGGTTTTTCTTCTTGTTCTTGTAGCCGACATCGGGAATAACTACGGTAATCCTGAGTGACGACCGTCCCTGTCTTGATTCACTTTATTAAATCGCATACGTGCAGTGAACAAAACAAAAGTGATAGGTTTGCACATCCTAATTGGTGGAGTTTATATAGTGACTCATAGTGAGGACATGAAGAGACTTTATAAATAGCAAAGCTTTTGATTTTCTTAATAACTAAAACTATAAAGTCTGTTAAGGAGATAATGGGATGCTAAAAAGACTAAAAGTTGCACAGAATTGAATTCACATGTAAAAATGCATTGATCACTAATCATTAATACTCCATGATATTGAGTTTCAGTATGCAGTTGGGTTTTGAACTTATGGCTCTCTGGGTGAGACAAATCATTTAATGATACAGCCCCAATAAATTTAGGTGCTTAATTTTCTAGTATACCATTGATCATGCCATTTATTCTCATGGATTTGTTCAATATACAAAGCTTGTGTTACACAACTTGAAGCCTACACAATATATATATCAATAGAACACACACATAAATTACTTACCTATAACAACAAAGAAAAAAAAGTTCTAAAGCCTAAAGCCTAAAGCCTAAAGCCTAAAGCTTAAAGCCTAAAGCCTAAAGCCTAAAGCCTAAAGCCTAAAGCCTAATTTTGAAATTCCGGGTGCCCTTTCATGGGGATCCCTAATTTCGACCAAGAGAGAAGAGAGGACTTATCTATAACAACCAAGAAAACAATAGTTCTAAATCCTAAAGCCTAAATCTTATAGCCTAAACCTCAAAGCCTAAAGTCTAAACAATGTACCGAAATTTCGGGTTCCCTTTCATGGGGATCCCTAATTTCGATCAAAATAAATATTCTCAAACACTGTTCGAAAAGTACCGAATTCCGGGTTTCCCTTTCATGGGTCTCCCTAATTTTCGAAAGAGAGACGAGAGGAGAGGTATGGGATGAAAAATGAGGTTTAGGGACCCCCTATTTATAGTGTTAGGATTAGGGTTAGCTTTGAGAAAAAGCTACATAATCTTGACACAAATGGTCCCTCCCTCATTAATACTTTGACACAAATGGTCCCTCCCTCATTAATACTGCTGCATTAAATGTAAAAACTCTACATATTTTTCGGTATAATCATGGAAGCATGGGATACTCCTCAAGATGCTTATCAATGTATGCGGTAGGGTTTTGTACTTATGGCTCTCTGGGTGAGGCAAATCATTTAAAGATACAGCCCCATTAAATTTAAGGGCTGAATCTTTTATAGCCTAAATCTTAAAGCCTAAAACCTAAAGCTTAAAACCTAAAGCCTAAAGCCTAATTTCAGAATTTTGAGTTCTCTTTCATGTGGATCCCTAATTTCGACCAAAAGAGAATACCGAACACTGTTCGAATGAACTGAAATTCCGGGTTCTCTTTCATGGGGATCCCTAATTTCGATCAAAAGAGAATATCGAACACTGTTCGAATGGACCGAAATTCCGGGTTCCCTTTCATGGGGATCCCTAATTTCAACCAAGAGAGAAGAGAGGAGAGGTATGGGATAAAAAAATGAGGTTTAGGGACCCCCTATTTATAGTGTTAGGATTAGGGTTAGCTTTGAGAAAAAGCTACCTAATCTTGACACAAATGGTCCCTCCCTCATTAATACTGCTGCATTAAATGTAAAAACTCTACATATTTTTCGGTATAATCATGGAAGCATGAGGTACTCCTCAAGATGCTTATCAATGTATGCATTAGGGTTTTGTACTTATGGCTCTCTGGGTGAGACAAATCATTTAAAGATACAGCCCCATTAAATTTAGGGGCTGAATCTTTTATAAGGATAGATAAACGTCATGACACATACTTTTAAATGTGCAAATAAATTAAAGAAATGTGCACATCACCTTCCATTGATCAATGCCGACATGTTAATTAGTTTACAACCCCCTTAATGTATATTTATGAAGAAAGGTTATTCTATCGAGCGTGCTATTTTTTCTTTTTAACTTTTTTGGAATGGCATATTATCATTATAACTATTTAACATTAGCCGTGTTGTCCTCCTTATGTCTCCCTTCTCACAAACCACTTTTTTAATCTTGTGAACAGTAACTTAATTGATATTTTAAAGCTTATGAACAGTAACTTAGGAATATTTTAATCTCATAACAAACCACGTATACCACCACCGTCTCATTTGTCTTCTCAGAACCAGACACACACATAAACCAAATAGCGCCGCTTCAATTCGAGATTCAAATCAGACGTTGAATTCGAGATTTGCAAGATCAATATTGCATGTAAGTAATTCTACCTTAATCAATCCTTAAACCTTTTTTTCATTTAATCTTGAATTGGTTTTTTTTTCTTGAATTGGTTTTTTTTCTCCTTTTCTTCTTGAGAGTTTTGGTAAATAATAATATGGGTATTCATGAATGAACAGTAAGTTTGAAGATTTTATATGCTGATGTTGTTTGGTTCACTGATTATTGATATGGTGAGTTGGTAATGATGTGGGTATTGATTACAATGATATGGTGATTGGGTTGTATACATAGGATGATGAGGCGCATAGTGATTAGAGTTGCGGTTGTATACATAGGTTGTATAAATTTTGAAACCAATGAAAGCGCGGTAGTGTGGCAGTATCGAGATGCAAATTCAGGCTTTGGATTTGCTCACGCAAAGGAGATGTTAGATCACAGAGTGTCTTGGCAAACGAACATGCTGCTGTCAAAAGTGAGCAATATATTGTTGAATTCTGTCATTTATTTTCGGTATTTTTGGGTTCACAAAGTAAATACTTTTTATCAATCCATTTCCTAAAGTTAACTCGTGGTGATTTTGGTCATTTTAGCTAAACATTTAAATTAATCAAGCAATATGATTAGAGAAAGTTTGGGAGGTTCAATATCAACCTGTGTCTAGGCACTCAAACAAGTAGTAAGATGCATGTTTAATCAATCTTTAACCGAATTCTGGCTTTACTGAGTGATATATTTAAGACTCGATGCTAACATATAAAACATATTCAATGAACCATGGGAAGCCTGAAAAGGTCAACAATCCAGTTATGCAGACCTGGTCAGTTTTGTCTCTAAAGCAGAATCACCAATTTATTAAATTCATACAAAATTCGTAATTTTTCGTTTTTTGCTGATTCAAATTAGGTTGGATAGGTAACGAGGTGTTCTAATATGTGGTTAAACATTTAGTTCTGTAAACACTTTCAAAGTGGAGCAAAAATGATGGTTTTTGAACATATCCAGGTCTGAAATAAATTGGGTCATTTTGTTCGGGTTGTTTTTGTCAAATATTGGTGTATTGTTTATTGGACATGGAACGATTGGTCTTAATGTTAAATCTTCAAATACATACCATTTTGAACTAAATGGGCAGGAAAAAAACATGTTAATGCCGAAAGTTCTATTTAAGGTGGTGTTTGGGTTTTCTTATTTTAAAGTGCTTATCGGTATTACAGATCCTGCTAACCATCCGATCCTCTTTAGGTATCGATATAATCGCCATTTTTGTGGTGACATAATACATGATATTTTGTTATTTCCAACTGGGTGGTATTGTATTTTTGAGGGTTGTCTCTTTTTGACATGTTCTAGTAGTTAGTCACATGCTGCCTTTTATCTTCAACTCTTAAAATCTTAGAGGTTCCTTATACCCCACAAAATAATTGTCTAAATCAATCAGGAATAACCTTGAAAAAAATAGTTGCTTATGAGCCCATATAACGTGAACCTTTTGTATGTTAATGTTAAATCAGTAAAAAAATTAAACACATTCTTTCTTTCGAATAGTTTCGGTCTTCTGTATGTACTCATATTAAGCTTATATTTTTTGGTTTTTAGATATGAAGAATATGGTCACAAAGACACAACAGAACGAAAAGAGCTTTTCAACAAGGCCGAATTAAGCGAATATGCCAACGTTGAATTGAGGCCCCAAGCCCCGCCTGCTGGCGTCCGGGGGGGCGCGTCTTAAACTATGGCCAAGTGTATAACCAAAAGATGACAACTAGAAAAAAAGAACTAATCAAATAACACGAAGTTTAATGCTAGGTGACATCTGTTTTTACTCTAAATATACCTAAGATTAGATAACTGTCTATCAAAGGATTGGTTTTTTATAAGGACTTTTCGAAGGTACAAAGGCGTTTAGGGGAGAAGATGGCAGAATTTTCTTATTTCGGGGACCCGTTCAAAAAATGCTATCCGTGGATGAAAAATCGAAGACGAGAAAAGTGCATTAAATTGCATCCCCATCAATCGGAACAACAATTTTTCAATGCAGTGAAGCAAACTACTATGGCTAACAAACGTTGGGTACTACTCGCTATTAATTTCCTATTCATTATCCTATTTTGTTTCTATGCATGATTAGTAAATATATGTTTATATAGTGACATGTGTTGGAGGTTGATCATCATGCCCCTGAAAACCTATATACTTTAAGGTTTAACTCTTTACGGGAAGCTAAATACCATCATGAAATCTTAGTTTCAAGGTTCGAATGACGGTGAAGTTAGAGTAAAATAAAAAGTTGCATTTGAGAAACTTTTAAGTTTGATCCAGTATGTTGGCCTGTAGCAAGTTAAGGTAACTAATATATAGATGCTCATATAACTAAAAGGTTAGATTTGTTGATCTGATTTTATGATAAATCAAAAGTTGCATTTGAGAAAAACTTTAAGTTTGATCCAATCTTTAAGCCCTGTAGCAAGTTAAGGTAACTAATATATATTGCTCATATAAAAAGTTTTCCTTTTTTATGTATGATACTACATAACATTGATTCCTACAGGAAATGTTTTTTTATCTTAAGATCAGATTCAACGACGGAGCTAAAGAAATTAAAGAGCTATACAATAACATCCAATAATTAAAAGGTTAGATTTGTTTTGTTAATACCTGATTATGAAGGCAATGTAATTGTGTACGGTATTATAATATAGAAGACTGGTTGTATTAAATTCATGATAATGGTCCTTATTGTAGGGAACGAGAAGGCAACCATCAAGTACAAGAACGAGAAGGCAAGTGCAATCCTAATCATGGTACCGGAAAGTTTTGCACAGGAGTTGTGGAACGAGAAGGAAACCGAGAAGTACAAGAACGAGGGTTTATTATTATTATAATTCTGTTGCCTAATCACCTTGAACGAGTAAGTGTGCAACTTAAATTTTGAAAAGCTTGGAGCCAAAGCTCTACTAATCTCACCAAGAGACAGAGTCTCACTAGACACAGATCTCCACTAGTACCTCAACATATCCAATTTAAGGTCCTTAAAAATAGCCTGCGTTGCAAGCTGCCCCGCACCGCGACTGTTATGTAAAAGAGGATATATACTTTTCCGCAAGATGGATTTGAAAGAACGCGTGGTTTTCCTTTAGATGAAATACAAGTTGTCATGTAATCCATTTTTATTTTAATTTTTTGTACGCTACCGTAAAACGCAAAAATAACCAAAACCAAAACTCGCCGCCAGCGAAGCGCGGGTTTTTCAAACCTTGTTAAGAATAACTTAGCAAGATAGGGTAAGGTAAGCATCAATTTAGAAAGGGCTCATAGAAAAATTTACGTGAATTAACTAGTCCAAACCAGTTCAAATAGATCATTTTCTAGAGCACCCACTCGCGAATATCAATTACTCAACCGAGAGAGTCCTTTTGGTTATGGGTTAAAGTTGAAACAAACCCGAAATTTCGGTAATCTCCAAACATCCCAACTCTCGTTGTTTTGGACAACGTTGAACACGTGTCACATACTACATCACTATTCTACTTTCCTCCAAAAATATATCAGATGAAAAAGTGTCAGTATACTCTGGTGCACGGACCCCACTATGTAAGTATTAATGAATTTAATTAATGGTGGTTGAATTCTACGCGTTTTATTAGTTAATAAAGGAATGGTTAATACAGCTTGTTGACTCGTCAACAAATTCGATTGATATAATTTAATAAGGATGTTTAATTCAGGCCGGAATGAATTTTTAGTAAGGCGGAATTACCTCCTCGTTATTATAGGGCAATTGACCTTGACACCCATTCGCAAATGCATTATATTCCGCGGAGTAGATCCGAAACGAATGATGTTAAAGTTATCAAAATCCATACCGATGACAATGTTGCTGAATCACTGAAAGCATTACTGGGTAATAAGCATGAGTAGCATGCTAATGGAATTGAGCTTCGTTACGTTGATGAGATGCCTGAAGTTCAATTTACGTATTTAAATATTGGAACCTTAAACAACAGACGTTTATGATTATATATATGATTGTTAAGGGATGGGCATTGGCATTATTTCCATTATATTTATGTAAGTATCTATATTTTTTGCGACGTTTCACTCGTGAACAGGTTCGTTCAAAAGTTCATTCTCGGTCATATTGTTTGGTCACAATATGAATTAAGACTAATATGAATTTTGGTATTTATATATTTGTTCAAAACAGATAATGAACACAACATTGGGGGGCTTAAAAGAAATTCATAGTTATACATTAGGAGGAAGGAAACAATGAATGACCCGTGGATAAAAACGAGACATCAGCACACAGATGGTTGTCAATTGGTGAGTCACGTTTATGATTGTATTCTTGAGTGTCATTAGACTTTTTACATATAACACATTTGTAATACATGACGAGTTTGCTTTGATTCATCTCTGACGTTTTGGTAATTCAAGGTCATACATAGGTGCTTTGGGTATTACGAATTATGTATTGCAAGTTGGATATGGAAAAAAGGATTTATTCCTCTTTTAAAGAACATGAATACTACTACTGTTGGCCACTCAAAATGAATTTACAGATATTACAACGCCCGAACAAAGATTTGAAGTTGAAAGTTAAAAATGTTGTTATAACTACATTAGCAATGCCAATAATTCTTGATCATGAAGATATACGTTTAACACACTGAGATGGTCTAAATCCCTGTATAAAGGGTTATGTCATGTCTCTGGAAGCAGAAGGAATAAGAATAAAAAGCTCAAACACAAAAATCATAAATAGTTAATGATAGTCATTTGGTTTATATCACCAGGACAAACAATCCGAGCATATACTGAGTGAGAATTAGCTAGTATGACGTTGCTAGATTCGGCTATCTATCGGTATTAAATACTTGAAGTTATATGCATGCCTATGCCCCAAATGCGAGTTGTAAGGGAATATGTGCATGATATAAATAACATAAATAATATTTTCGATTAAATATGATTCCAATCTACTGGTCCACAATACACACAATTTAAACGCGAGACCTTTGGTTTTAAAATATAGCATTTAATAACGTAAATTACATAAAATGATCTTAATAAAGAGAACATCAGGATATTGGGCTTAAACAGTTAGACTTACTTGCTTAAGTAATATTGGGCTTAAAACTAAAAACAAAGATGGAAGATCCATTTTTAGGCTCTATTTGGGCCTTTCCAATGTTCGAGAACGAACCCCTCCCTATGGGGTATGTGACGGGCAGGCTTGATTTAGTTACATATTTAAATAAACAATACAAGTATATTAAGTATTCTAATATGAAATCTTAAAGATAAGTATAGTAATTTGTGAAAGAACATCATAAAGCTAACTGCTTAAAAAGATAAAAAAAACTGAGTTCTTATCTGGTACATGAAGTTGAATTGTAGAATCAGGTGCTAAGCGTTTTTGCAAAGAAAAGCAATGCAAGTGTTCTTGCTTTTTGCAGCATATGCATGATTTCCTTCCCCCATAATAATTTATCTTGCAGTGAGCAAGAGAGTAATATATCTTATTTAAATATATAGTTTTTCTTATATTTATATTATGTAATTATCTTATTCAATAGTTAAGCATATATCTTATGTTAAATAAATGTTAACTTTAATACTGCCAGACCTAAGTTAAAGCTGGCAGACTTAACTTGCTCTACCAGACTTAACTTCTATTACTAACAGTACTAACTATCCTTATCAGTACTAACTATAACTAACAGACTTAACTTTAATACTAACAGTATTAAGTCCGTTTACAATATTTTCCTAACACTAGCAATCTACTTAAGTCGTTCGAGCGTTAGTGTGCAATAATCGTAAGAGGATCTTACTCTTTAGATCCTTGTGTTCATGTTGATCCCCCTTTGAAAAGTTATGTTTCCGCTCCAATTTGTGATTGTTTATTTAATTGCTATACTTATTTTTAAAATTATAACACTTGTTTTCCATCAAAAACCTCATGACGTAAAGTGATAAAGACCTTGAGGTATCGAGTAGGATACTAGTCCAACCTGGCGTAAAGTGATGAAGGTATTTTTTGAGACCATAACAGATCCAAACATACTATTTTACGACAATTTAAAGGAATGTTTGATAAAATTTGTACATAGATTAAGATAAGTGTTACAGAGTATTATTTAGCCAGTGTATTGGTGAAGAATGTTTGTATGGAAGAGAATAAAAACCCAAAACACACCCAAAACACACTGGGTGTATTTATGGGTGTATTTGTAAGGAAATTTGCTATCCCAAATGGTATTGATATACAGTGTTTCCCAAAAGATGTGACGTTTGAAGTAATAAATAGCATTAATTATACTATTGCAAGATGTCGCAGTACCTATCGCAATGCATAGACCGATATCTTGCTGATATTGATTATGTTTCAAACGTATCATTTTTCATATCTTGTGGCATCGTTGATATTATAACGATAGATCTTTTAGGAAGATCTTGTCAGTTTCAAGTTCACAATGTATGATATGGAAAGAAAAATAATAGTCTTAGGGTGTGTTTGTTTCATTAAGATGTTTTGGTTCTGAATCTGACTACTACATCTTACTGCTAAGAGATGTCTATAAAGTCTGAATCTGAATGAAATAATGTTGTTTGATTTTTACAAATGTCTGAATGATTTTAATTGTTTATTTTTGTAATATATTTTTTTTGAAACATCGCTATGGATACAAAACAATTCTTTTTGTCGATTGAAAAACAACCCAAATAAAGTTATAAACATTTATTATAAACTTAACAAACTATAAAGACATTAGTATTTTTAACCAGAAAGAATACTTCAATGGTTCAATTTTATGTGCCACATAATAAAAATTGTCATATTACATTATGATTATATAGAATTGCAAAATGTTAAAACTTTATTAGAAGATACATATATTAATATATTTTAAAAAGATAAAAAAAATTTGACTAAAATACTATCATTTTGCACTTCTATACAAATTTAATAGAAGATAACGAACATAACACTATAATTCAAAAGTCTCGGTATTGTATTTGGATTTATTAAACATAATACTAAATCATTAATAAATAAATAAAACCCCACGAAGTAGAAATTATAAAAACGAGTGGACAACAGTACTAATATAAAGTAATATTTAATTGCAACCCACTAGTAGCTTTTAGTAGTTTTTATTCTATCTCACCCACGTGAGTATATTTTACTCAGGTACTATCTTTTTCACTTATTTCAATGTATCTTCTCTCTCAAATATTCATCTTCTCTTTCAAAAATTCCCAGATCTAATTTTCGAGTTCTTTACATCATAACACAATTTAACCAACTGGGCTTAGCTCATTTGGCCACTCGAGGTCTCCTAAGGAGCTTTGGGGGAGGTTGTTAACATGAGGTCTCAGGTTCGAGTCTCACTGGGCTTTCCTTCTAGGTGAGAATCTGTGTTGGGCTCTGCCCACTCAGATGCGTCCAGTCTCTGACTCACTAACGATAGTATTGTACTAACTTGCCGTTCTAAAAAAAACATCATAACACAATTTATGTTCAAGGTTTGGAGTTGGGTGAGAGTTTTGTGATTACAACAAAAGTATATAAGGCTAAGAGGCAATCAGATGTCCGCATCACATCTTACCGAGTCAGATCGATATCCTTTGACCGTGTTTGATTGAAGATGAAAAAACACACAACAAAAATGTCTGACCGTCTCTTACTGGATCAGAGTCAGAGCGGGGTTAGACTTTTAAAAAAAAACAAACACCCTCTTAGTATTTTTTATTTTGAAGCATGGAAACTAAAAATATGCACTTTTAAAACACTTGGTGAGAGAGTATACATTATAGATCACCTTCCATCAAATTTTCCTTTGAGTATTGAGAATAGTAATTCAGACTTCGTATTAAAACCAGGTCTTATTTCAAGTTACAGAAAGTTAAATGACATATGTAGAACATTTCTAGGTATACCTTATTAAACTTTTGACGTACTAATAGAGTTATAGTATGTATATAAGTTATAGACATATAAACCAACTTCATATATTAATGGTTAAACATAGATTTTGAACTTCATCCACCTTTTCTCCAATGCACATATAGATAGTACGATGCAGTTTGATCGTAGTTTTCCGTTTTTCATGGTGTCGTGAGACCTACAGATTACAAAATCGATCAAACGTTATAAACTGATTATATGATACTACTTATATTTGGATTACACAAAGGACTTACCCATGTGGTTAATTATAGGGCTAATGACTTAAAAAGTTATCTAACTTGACACTTTTTGTCTTTGTGTGTGGCCATCTTTATTTTTTTCTATTTTGTCATCAAACTTTCAAAAGTCGATCATTGTGTGTATTTTGTGACTATTTTGTCATGTAAAATGACCATTTTACCCTTCGAAATTTAGAAAATGTAAGGGTAAAATGGTCACAAAATACACACAATGATCGACTTTTGAAAGTTTGATTACAGAATAGGAAATAAAAAAGATGGCTACACACAAAGACAAAAAGTGTCAAGTTATATGACTTTTTAAGTCATTAGCCCTTAATTATATACCTAGTGAGTTAATAGATGCAATTCTACAATGTTAACATACATGACACTATGATAGCGAGAGAGATATAAGAACTCACTTCCACATTTGAAGCGACGAGGAACTTTGCGTCCACAACCTGTGATAAGTTTCGTCAAAAGATCCACATTGACTAGAGCAACCAACTTAGCAGTGATGACAGGACATATACATTTAGCATGAGTAACACGAACCCTTTGGCAACAAGACGCCGATGGAAGTCTACCATACATCACGCTTTTGCACGCGTTGAGGGCTAGTGACCTCTCTTTCTTGCATTGTCGAGCATTTGGTCCTGCACTAGCCATAGCCAACAACATCATAACCATCAAAACTATGACAAAACTCCAACATTTCATCATTTCCAAAGGTGTTAAATTTCTAATATTCTTATAATGAGACTTATCTTATCTATTCAAAGGCATATATTTATAGACTAGCGGGGTGTGATAATACATCTGAGTTTGGAGTAGCGAGGGAGTTTTGTAGTCAATGCCTTGCGTAGTCAACTTAATATAACTGTTATAATTTATTAGTTTAACCTATCAATTTATTATAACCGTTCACACTTTCACTCTGCATTGTTTAAGGGTTACGATTTGATTGCGTAAATTTCTTTTGAAATTACTGAAGAACTCTAACCTAATATTTGCAGTTTATTTTTCTTTTTACTGGATTTTGTGAACGATTATGTTCACATGCATAACTATAATTGTAAGATTGGTGATCGATGTCATCGGATTTTTTTATCACTATCTTAAACAAGAATGTCTAGCTAGACATTAATATATATATATTCTCAATTATCATTTGAACATCCAGTTAATGGAATGCGCGTTTAAACATAGCAAACATTTCAGGAGTAACAAAGAGCTGCACGTAACGCACATCTGGATAGTAAGGGTAACATACTTCTTTCAGAAGAAAACCCTTGAACACGTCATGCTCAATAGTTTAGCAGGCCGTGCTCGACTGTTGGCAACTTAACCTACTTGACTCTACATTTGATCTCACTTTTACCCTAATATAAACATCATTATGTTTAGTCTTAATAGCCTTTTTGCAAGCAAACCACACACACTGATTAGGTATACTGATGACGGTTTGATCCCTTAGTTGTGTGTGATTATGAGAGATGATATAATTAAGGTAGAAACTAGCTCCATAAATATATTTTTGCTGTTGATCGTGTCATTCTTATAGAAGCTATTGTGGTTTATTTGGAGATAATCTTTCCCTACATCAACAACAATGTTATATAATCGACTGGATGTATATCGTCAAACTTCTTAGTTGTAATAGATTACACATAAAATTAATTTAGATTTGAATACATGCTCAAGTTCAGATACTTATCATCTTAGAACTGACACATTCGTCCTACAGTTGACTTTGAATTAAAACACGACAAATAACATTTTGGGGTTGTTTTGAGGGGTTTTTTTTATTACTACCTTCGTCCCACATTAAGTGTCCACTTGACTTTTTCAAAGTCTTTTTTCTTCTACTTTGACTTTAATGATTTCTTCTTATGTTATATGA
>BQNB010106450.1:0-23390 GCA_026074375.1 Tanacetum coccineum | reverse complement strand
ATTTTTTTATTAATTTTTGGATTTTTTATGAATTTTTAAAGATTAATAACTAATTAAAACTAAGAAAATAGAAAAAGACAAAAAATAAAAGTTATAAAAATTCTGAAAAAATAAAATTAAATAAAGAAAAAGTTAACAATTCTAAAAATATAAAAATGCCCAAATTTTACTGTTTAAATAAAAAGTAATTAAACTAATTAAATCTAAACCTAATTTAATTAATTAAATTAAATAAACTAAACTGTTGTTAACCTAAGGGACTAACAGTGAAAGGACACAAGGACTAACGAAGTAACAGGCTAACTAACAAAGGGGACTAACAATGTTAACTATAAAAGAGGAAATTACACAAATGATCCCTGAGGTGGACCCCGATTACAAGAAGGGTCCAAACAGCTTATTATCAAAAAGCTATAAAAGCAAAGTTGATAAGGGGCTTAAGGGGAACAATTTTCATAAAAGGTGCATAAGCTGTAGTGAACTAAATAAGCTAGAAATGTGAGCTTTTTGGGCTGACAGAACTTAATAAGCTTATGAGCTTATTTTACTTTCTTATTGGGATATAAGCTAGCAAAATAAGCTAAAACTTATGGGGGACAGTTAAGTAGGGAGAAGGGGGTCCTAAATAAGCTAAGTTATCTAGAATAAGCCCTAAAATAAGCTAGAAATGATTTAAGCTATAGTGACAGCTTATTATAAAAACAGAAAAATGGGGACTTTAAGGCCTAAATAAGCTAAGCTAAAGGGGGAGATAAGCTACAAAACTATGGGGAATTAAAGGGCTACCTATAAGCTACAATAAAAGCTAAAAGAAACTAGGGGCTTAATACAAAATAAGCTAGATAAAGAGGGCTGAAAATGGTGCTCAGCACCAGGGGAATTTAATGCAGTGGCTAGGGGCTTTTTGGGCTTATGAAAAATAAGCTCTTATGAGCTTTTTAGCCAAAATAAAGCACAAACAGAATTAAAGGGGTGACTAGTGAGCTTATATTCAAAAGATGAGGGCTTAGGGCTTAATTAAAGCTGCTGATTTTGGGGCTACAAGTTGGCTGATTTCACAAACACACATGCATACACACACACTTGACTTATGCTGTCAAATTAAAAGGACAGCAACAAGGGTTGGGTAAATGGGTAGAAACAACACCAAAGAGCACAAAAACAATGTGCTTAAGCTGCTTATGCAGCTTGAGCACTTAAGCTCAACTTAGCTTATTGAAAATTTGACAGAATTCAAAAGACATTTAAAAACTTATTTTAAAACTAAAATTGGTAATTAAAATGGCTTAATTAACCCTACACACTCAGCCAAAGTTGGCTGAGTGCACTTGACCCATGCAAAACCCCATATGACCCATTTTCAAGGCTAAACCAAACACCCCCTTAATTTATAAAAAAGGGTGTTTTAACTGATTTTTGGTAAAAGAGGGCACATATAATTGATCTTAGGTTAATTTTAATAACTTTTAACACATATTTAACCAAGTTAAACAGATTTAAAACAACTTGAATGATATTTCAAATTTCGACAAATGCAATTTTCTCAAACACTCTTAACTTCTCATTAACATTAAAGAAATTACATAAAACTTTTAAAGTGAACTGAATTACAATACTTGCCTTAAAAAAAACTTAATTAAAATATTTAAACTAAAAAAAAGGTAAAAAGGGTGTGTTTTGCTCGGCTTGGTCTTCTCTCTTTTATAGAGGCTCTTAGCCTTCTCTTTGTGTTGGGATGTGTTTGCTGTGGAGTGTAGAAACTCTTCAAACAATCCTAGCCCTCCATATCACTTCTCATGATCTCAACCATTGAAGGGGGTGCTCGGGTTGTGTGATTTTGCCAGGGAAAGGGTTATAGGGTCATTGGGTTGTGGGGAAAGGTGAGGGGTGAGCTGGGAGAGGTACTTGAGAGGTGGTTTGGAGCTGAAACTGTGGGAAAGGGGTGGTATGGATTTGGCGGGTACGGGGTTGGAGGGTACTGTTTTATGCGTTACAGGTTTTTAAAACGTGAAATCTTTGGAGATGCGTGCAACACTAGTCCCTAACTCTTTCGATCCTTTCATTTCTCTTTTAGCCCGACGATTTTTGTTTATAAACAAGGTTTGGGAAATAACAGCCTTTGTGTCCCTCGTTTTTATAACTTAAAGAATTAAAAGGGGTTTATTAGAGTAATTGCATAAATGGGCCATCCTCTAGTCTTATATGCCCAAAAGAAATAAAAGAAGGCTTAGGGGTTTATTGCAAAAATGGTTCCTCTGGCTGTGTCTCCATTTGTTGGTTTTATAACCTAAATGGGAAATGCCATTTGGCAGTGTTTATTTTTAGTCTCTTACCCTTATTTTTACCATTTTTCTTTTATAAAAAACTTTTAAAAATGAAACTTTAGTCCCTAAAAGTTTGATTAAAAAAGATTTGTGGGCTTTTGTTGGTCCTTGGGTTTTGTGTTGGGCCCGTTGGGCTTATTGTATTGGGCCCAACTGAGGTTTGTCTGGGCCAATAAGGTCACAGGTTTGGTTATGGCTTTTTCAAGCCCAATAAGGCTTATGAAGAGAGAGGGCTTTTGTGTGTTCTAATGGCTGAAGATTGGTGCTAACTGGGCTTAGGATTGGGCCTTTCAAAGTCTTCACAGCTCTTTGTCAATTGCCTCTCAAATGGGATGTTTGAAATTGACTTGAGGGCCCATTTGGCTCTTCACAGTCTTCATAGATAGTACATATGGGCCTTTCCCGGCATCAGATGGGTTAAGATCTGCATTCAATAGTCATTCTTCAGTTACCGGCAATCCGGTTGACTGCCGCATTCTTCAGGATTGTACTCTGACTTTGGCATTTTTGGACTTTGGCACTTGATTTTGCCCCAAAGTCTTTTCCATTCCAAATGCCTCAGTTTTGTCATTTTGGCTTGGTTTTATGTCTTTTTGATGATATCACTTCTGCCAATAATACAAATGCCTAAACAAAACATATATTTGGACCCAGTTTTTTTTTTGTCTGTTTTTGGTCATTTAAGCTCGTTTTTAGAGGTAAAAGATATGTGTAATTAAGCACTTATCAGTGATCCTAGATCAAGAGCCACATGGCTCTGATACTAATTGTGAAGATCGTTTAAGCCCATCTAGGATATGTTTTACAGATAATATAAATATGCAGCGGAATAATAAAGAACAATATATTATCAAACAAGGTTTTATCATTAAACGTTTCCATCAAGCCTCAATATTATTTAATCAGAATAATACAGTTACCTATCTCTAACAGTAACAGGGATCAAAGAAAACCTTGATTACCTTGAGGCTACATCACCACTATAGACGTTTACATCTCTAACTCTTGCACACACACACGTTTTTCTGTGTACACACACTTTTCTGGATACTAAACTATGTGTCTATGATCTTTTTATATAAAGAGATCATGTCTTACAAAGGAAGTTAACATAAAGATATAAACAAGTAAATCTTTTAAACATTAAGAAATATCTTCTGTTATCTTTATCTTCTTAAGAAGATCTTCATCTTTTGATATCTTTGACCAAATCTTCCATAATTCTCCACCAGCTTGTAGAATTCCAATCTGCTAGATTTAGTCCTTATGTTTTATTCTTTTATTTATTTTGTCTCATCAAATCTAGAATCCCAACAATTTTTGTTTAATATACGGGCATATAAAAAGTTTCATGTGTTAAATGTTTTATAATTGTTATATTAGTACAACTAATAATTATGCACGTGGTTCTACATAAAAAAATTCATTATGTATTAATATAAGTGTTTTAAAACCCGGGTTGATTCGGTCAGTTGAACCATGAACCGGTTGGTGGCCGGAAGCCGGATTTTGCCAAAAAACCCAGTTGAACCGTGACCCGGTGGCTCGACCAAGTCAATTAAAAAAACCATTTTTAAACATTGATTAATATTTTGTAAAGATTTTGTTCTGATGAAAGATTTAACTTTGTTTAACTCACATGAGTGTTGATATGGATGTTGTTGCTCAAATTTATCTAATAATATCATGTTATACATAATATGCGGCGATTTTAATATGTTTTTTCTTATATCTATTATCTATATCTATAAATGCATTTAGCACATTCTAAATATAGAAGTCTTAAAAAATTAAGAACAAAAACATTTTTTTAATAAGAAAGTAACAAGCCATTAGTCAATGCATTACGACATTACAATTTGACTCAAAAAATCTATTATAATACTAATTAATTCAGTACTTGTAACAGTTAAAATTGAGTCAAATAATCTTTGTAATATCCTGCTAATTAAATGACTTGAATTCTATAAATTTGTAATAACAACTCTGACAATTAAATGTATTCAATTTTATAAACTTGTAACATCCCTTTAATATTCATATATAAGCTCAATTACATCACTATCTCAAAATTAAAAAATCAAAACCATCTTCACTCTCTCTAGAAATATGCTTTCACACACTCTCTACAAAATCTCTCGGTGCCGGTACAACAACCATCATCACCACTAATCAAGATTCGAAAAATAAAAGCACCAGAAAAAAGACATCGGTTTACCAATGAAACCATCAACTCAAAGCAGGTCGAATTTATAAACCCAAACAAAACATCAAATGATTTAGCACCAGTGTTATCAAGATCCACTTTTAGCAACACCACTATCAAATTTGGTTCATATCCTACTTCCTCGCCAACCAACATTTCCTTTTGTCATCTTTTTTGCTACCACTAAATATCTCGAATGACTCGGTATGTTACGACCGAGGATAAGGGGGGAGGACGAACCAAGAGGGTCTCGGTTGCCCCGGCTTGGCATAAGGATTTCGTGATGCGTTATGATAACCATCATACTATCAAGTGTTTAGGATATGTGTTAGGATATGTGTTTTAGTCGTTTTAGGATAAGTATTTGTTTAGGAATGTTTATCATGTCTTTGTGTTTATCACGTCAGTCCAAGTGATTATCTTGTGTTATTATTCGGCTATATATACCGAATGGTTTTATTAATGAAAGTTAAGTTTTGGTCAAATAAATAAATATCTGTGTTTTCTCTTTTTTATTCTTAAGAAGCTCGCATCACGCTTGAAAGGGTGCCCTATCCCGATACTATCCGCAAGGATCGTATCACGGTACTTGTACTAAGCCATCCTAAATCCTAATTAGATATTTTAGCAAACACTTTAAGTATGCTTTAGAATCGTATTAAGCTATCCTAATCAGATATTTTCACGATCACTTTCAAGATATTTTGAACAAACATCTCTAATGATAATAGAGCATAGGATATGTGCGAATGACAATTGGCTACAACTCATGTCCATTAGCAACACATGACTTTTCCTTCTCTGCCCGCTCATAACCATTTTTTCATGTTATGCTTTTTATCTTAACCACAACACTTCTTTGATTATCGTCCGAGATGCTTCTGTTTATCAAATATAATCCAGACTTCTCCACGAATGACGAATACGACCCCTACTGCACACCGTATGATCTAAAGACAACCACTTAAACATCATCAAAACACCTAAACACAATCGATTGAAACCACCAAATAACCAAACCAGTTAGATTCGTATATTCAGATGATAGTTGTGTCGGATATTTCGGTTTGTGGTGGTGGTGGTGGTGTTGATGGCCGTGAGTTTAAATAATAATGGATATGAAATACTTTGCATTATTATTGTTTAAAGTTATTTTTATTTTAATTATTATTTATTTGTACGGTTATTGTTAGAAAAACGTTTAAACGGATAACATTTGCTCACCGCAAAATATAGTCACACGGTACCCCCCGCCGCATTGCGCGGGTACCCTGCTAGTTCTTATATAAAATATAAATAGATTTTGTATAAAGTCTAGAATGTATAAAGTATAAAGGGGTTATTTGTTTATTTTCTAAATTTATATGAAAAACTTAACTTCATTTTATTTATTTAAAATTCAACCATTAAAGTTTTATTAATTACCTCATCTTTTTTAAGTTTTTATTTTCATAAATTTGACACATATATTTTTATGTGTTTTTTCTCCGCTAAATTATTCTACCAAAATTTTAATTTTGACAAAATTGGATTTAATTTTGACTTTTTATCGACCAATCACATCGCATGATTTTGCCAACGTGACAAAATGAAGCTTTCTGATTGGTCCAATTTTTTTCTCATATGATTTGATTTGATAGAAAACACTGAAATAATGTTATTCTTTTATTATATAAAATATAAAAGATTAAACGAAAGTGCTTATAGTTTTAACGGCTCATGAAAAAAATAAGAAAATATATCAGCTTTTTATTCAAATGCATATAATTACGTCAAGTATGTATTTTTGAAAATTTTAGCTTGTAGATAATTTGTAATTTGTATATTTTACTCGCTACACATATAGATTGTCCTTTTAGTCATTTTGCATAGTAAGGTATCAATATATATAAGTTCGCAAACTCACGAAACTCATTATCTGATTATCACGATATCAAACAACATAAACAAATCAAACACTATTTTTCAAAATCACCTTTTGTAACAGCTAATTATCTAATTATGCTTTTTCAAAACGCATAATCAATTTCAAATAAGCAATCTCAAACACCCCAAAACCGATTCATCCTTACTTTCTGTCTACATGACATACGTTTTCTTCCTCTCTTTTTTTAAACACAAGGTCGACTCTTATGGCCCGAGATGATTCAAACCAAAACCTACCACCACCCCTTCCACCCTCATCTTCCGAAAAAGTATACTATTTGGCATTGCTAGCATCACAAACAATTAACTGGTTAGTTGAGTCTTGAAAAATTTAAGGGTTAAGTCCATTAAATAGAAACGTACTTTCCAAAATTTACACATCTAGTAAACGCACTTATTATATTACCAATATAGTCGTCCAAACTTTCAAACATGTAACATTATAGTAAATAAGCTGGGTTGTTACCGGTTACCACCGGTTAACTTTTAAAAATGACCGATACGTCAGCATTTTATTAATTTTCTTATTTATTTTGAGTGAGATGAATTTGCCAGCTTGTATATATTGCTTACTTGGCTGTTGACTTTTTAAACTTCTTCATCTTCAACATCACAAATACAACTCAAAATCAACATAAACACAAACACAAAACCAACAATACAGATCCATACGAAAATCATTTCTTATATAAAAAATCAACATTGTCACTGTTTAATTAGTACACGAGTATCATTGTAATTGTAACTTACAACCCATCTAAACATGCTCCTCCTAATAGTACTAAAGAGAAGAAAAACAATCTGAGATCACGAGCGAAAATATAGAAGAGAAAAGGTGAAGACAAAAAGAAATATCAACTATGTATGTCAACAGCCCATCCACTCGCATAAATACATATTGACTTGCATCTATGTCTTCTTCTTTTGGTACTTACCATTTAGGACCCATAAACACAAACACAAAACCAACAACACAGATCCATACGAAAATCATTCCTTATATAAAAAAACCCACCAATCCAGTCATACTCAAATCGAAACAAAACCATCATCTTGATATCAAATACCAAATCGAAATCCAAAAACAAAAGAACATCACAACGTCATCTTTTATTTTACTCATCTTGATATCTCTTTAACACCCAACTTCATCTTTTATTTTACTCATCTTCAAAACCCATAAAACCATAAGACTACCCACCACCTATCATCCTAAAACATCAAACACCTTTACCTTGATCGCGTCCAGATCTTTAATTAACGTAGCAGAGGGGAAGCCGACGGTTGTGTGGTTAACGATGGTGGTGTGATGGTTGTCCAGCACCTTCATCTATCTCGTCACTTCCAATTGAAATATACATAAAAGTCAACAGTTAAATACTTGTGGGGTTTAATTTAGTTTCTTTGTGGTTACAATGAAGTTGTTTAGGATTTAAGTAGATATGAATAATGGAGTCGTATTAAATAGGACAGTGGAAATAAATATACAATTGGTGTCCATGTGGAATTCTTTAAAAAATATCTATCTATTTGGAAAATCAGCAGGTCATATTTACTAAATCATCACAAAGTAGCCGGTTTCAATACCTAGATTCATAATAAAACAAGTGTGTTTACTAGATGTGTAAATTTTAGAAAGTACGTTTATATTTAATGGACTTAACCAAAAAATTAACTATAATCCATGGAGTTCTTATTTTAAGATACACCTTGCTAGTCTTGGATTGAAGAAGCATCAACAAGCACAAGCACCATCTATCCAGATTTGCATAACATACACATCAAGATGTGAATTCTTGGAAACCTAGCTTGTCCTCATTGCAAGATGAAGTTGTTACAACACTAGGCACCCCTAAGGATCTATGGGATCATGTCAAGCCCCTTTTTCATGACAACGAGGACGCACAGGCTATTAAACAACCAACTTTGATATATCAAATCAGTAATTGTTAGTACAAAAACCGTGCATGGGGGGTGAAGAGATAAGGTATGACGTTGATCTTGTACTGATCCAAGTAGTAAGATGGCGATCTGCACAAATGAGAGTAAACCGTTAGCCTTACCGTGGGGCGGACCTCACGATTAAGCTCTGGCGTGAGAGTAAGTATACATGTTTGTCAGAGAATCAAAAAATGTCAGAGTATATGTGTGTATTAATGATCAGACATAGTGTACCTTTTTGGGGTGTGAAATGACCCTTATTTATAGGCAAGCCTAATACTAGGGTTTCCTAATATTTTGCTTGCGACTGTTAGTAGCCGGAGTGGGTCCCTTGTCGGGCAAGGGTCCACGTGTAATCGTGTCTGCGGACGTGAGTATCCTTCCGCAGTCCGTGTTTGTCCGCGGAGGTGCAACGGGTGCGGCTTTAAAAGGTACTCACGTGCGTCTTTGGAACATCCGGAGCGTGACCCCTGTCAGGCTTAGTAGTCCGGCTATTTGTTGTATTGGGCCTGGGCCCATATGCGTATATTATGAACTAAGCCCAGTAAGCTTGGTGTTCATACTATACGTCATCAAGTCCCCCCACTCTAGTTACTAGCGTGCGGTGAGCGTTACTAGACTAGAGTTTCGTGATCATATTTTCTTTTGTTCTTGCCTTGTTCCGCGTCTTTTGCGTCGTTTTACAGTTTGTCGTTGGTTACGTGGGTTCTTCGTGTCCCTTTATCTTCTGCGTGATTTGACTGCCTGGGTCCCACATCCAGCTGTTATCATCATCTTTTTACTTTGCCTTTGTACAGTGTCTTGGCACGTGTCATCAACCTACCTTTACCTGACTTAAATATACCATGGGTATAAATAGTCGATTCATGCCTCCCTATTCCTTTTTTCATCTCTTTCACTTTTCCACCATTGTTGACAAATTTCAAGGTTTTTTAGTTGCACAGCCTCTCTTATTCTAGAAGTTCATTTTCATTCAGGTTAACCTCTTTAATTCTCTTTTATTATGGGCAGTGTTACATCCCTTAAATGTGTTCTTACACAAGAACACCTTGATGCTATTTGTGCAAAATATTTTGTTCTGGAGGAAGTTCATCCTCAATTGCCAAGCTCTGATGCCACAGTGCATAAAAGACCAGCTGGTAAAGTTGAAATGTATACCCGATTCTTTGACTATGCCAACTATCGTATCCCATTTTCTACCTTCTTCATGTCTGTTCTTACTCACTTCCGTATTCCGTTTTCCCAATTGTCTGTATTTGGATCTGCCAAGGTTTCTCATATTGAAATCATGTGCCGCATTTGCAATATTAATCCTAGTGTTGGTCTGTTTCGGTATTTCTATACACACAATTATAAGAATGGTTGGTTTGGTTTTACCAAACGTCCATGCTTGCTATTCTAAGAACTTAGATTCTGTCAAGAATTGGAATGATTACTTTTTCTGGGTAGATGAGTTTGCAGTTCCTGCCAATGCTAGGTTTGGTTGGTTTTCAGGTACAAACATTGTCAAAGATCGAGCTCCTGCCCCCTCTGAATATAATATGGAGCATGTTAATACCCTTATCGCTCAAGCCTCTCCGTTCCTTAGGTTCCCGGAAGAATTTCTTTGTTGGGTTGGCATAAGCCGTAATTACCTTTTGAATAAAGATACTTACCCTCGCTTTGAGTACGAGAACGAAAAGGGTGGGTCTTATTTTCCGTACACACTTTGATTATATTTCTTTGTTTTTTCTATTTTTCTCGTTTCCTTACTCTTTTTCCCTGTTGTCCTTTCCAGAGATGGATTTGAATGCTTTTATTCATACCGCTGACCCCCGTAAGGTGAGGATTGTCGAAAGAGCAAGGGCTGAAAATGAGAGGCCTATTGTGACTGTGGCCAAGCATCGCACAGTAACCCTCCTTCCTACTTTAGTTTCCCGTCCGTCCGGGGAGTTGTCGGAGAGTATTGGAAGAGAGTTTGGCGAAGATGGCAGCGTGGTGGAGGTCAGGAAGACTCTTCCATTGCTGGTCATGGTAACGTTAGGCCAGTCGTGCCTATCACGGATGATATTGTTGCTGAAGCCGATGTTTCCAGGCCTAAGCGCTCAAAGAAAAAAAGGGTTATCCGTGGAAGCGAGGGTACTCCCGCCGCTTCTCATCCACCTAAGAGATTAAGGGCCGATTATGGAAGGATTGGTGGTTCTACTGCTGGAGGTAAGTCTCCTGGTATTCTTAATAAGTTGCTTCAAGATTCTCGATTAAGTGTAGAATAGGGTATCACAGCTCTTCCTACCTTACCTTTTATTACTTCATCAGTTACTGCTTCACCTTTGGAGGAGGGCGGAGATCATACTGATTCCGTAACTGGTCCTTCCCTGCGGTCTGTGGCTGCTTCTGCAAGGTTTGTTGCTTTATCTGATTCTTCTCATCACTCAGCTACTAATTCCGCGGGTCTTGAGGGTGATTCCTTTGTTAGGTCCGTTGTTCCAGTGATGACTGAGGCCACCACTGTGACTACTATTGCTACTACAATTGCTATTCCTGCTGATGTTGGCAAGGATAAAAGTGTGTCGCATCCGTCTGTTTTTGGTTCTTCTAGTTCATCTGAGAAGACGGATCGTACTCTTAGTCTTTTTACAGGAAGGTCAGGTAGTGGTTTTGCTGCCGGGAGTATTCGTGCGGAGGAGGTTACAGATGCTGGTTTGGAGGAAATCTATGTTCCCGAGTGGACCGTGACCAAGGGTTTTGAGCTTAATGATGGGCGTTCTTGTGCCAATATGATTGATCATTTCACTCCTCCTGCTTTCTTCAAAACTGTTCGTGGAATGAAGCATGAGCAATTATTTGCTGAGTTCAATGTGTCCGCCGCACGCAATTTAAGTGTGCGGAGTACAATATTTTAGAGAAAAGAAAATGGAGATCCCTTGCTGAGGAGAAAGATAGTTTGTTGGGGGCGAAAGATAAGGAGATTGAAGAGTTGAGGTCCCAATTGCTGAAAGCAAAGGAGGAGTTTGTGGTGGTAACCCAACTCCGTGCTCGGGTTTCCAGTCTTGAAGCCATTGAGGGTTCGCTTCGAGGCGAAGTTGCTTCCGTTAAGGGGTATAACGACCTTCTTGAACAAGAGCGTAATGCTTTGAGACTACAAGTGGCAAGCCTTGAATCTACCGTTGCTGAAAAGGACCGTGAACTCTCTGACTTGGAAATATCTTCTTCTTCTTCTTTGAGGTCTCAAAACCAAGGTCTTGTAAGTCAGGTACGTGTTCATGTCTTTAGCTATTTTTTCTGGAATTTTTGTATTTCCCTTTCTCACGTGTTGTTTCTTACATATATTTTTTTTAGGTGCACGAGTTGGAGACTTCTTCCGCGCGTCTTCGTGAGCAGCTAGATCTTTATGAGGGGAACATGAAACGGTTAGAAGAGTTTTAGGACAACCTTATGAGACCTCTCGAGACTAGGTTAGCCGAGATTGATGCTGATTTCACCAGGTGTTATATACGCTTCCAAGAGAGTTTCCATCCGCACCTTCTCAACGTCGTTGCAGGACGGAGATGGTTACTAACTCACGGGATGAAGCTTCTTATGGCTAAGTGTCTCAATTCGACTGAATATATGGAGGCTCTCGGAAATGCATTTGGCCGTGCTATAGAGAAAAGAATGCAGGAAGATCTGGCAGCTGGAATTGAGCACGGACAAGCTGGCAGATGTTTAACTGACCTTGAAGCTTATATTCCCTCCGCGGAGGTTGACTTTAATTCTGCTGTCTGTGATCTTCGTGGCTTGAACTTTCCACTTCTTTAGGAACTATCAAATAAGAAGGATGCCAGCACATGGGATGTTATGGATCTTCTTCGCTTGGACGATGTCGTGGCCGAGGCCTTAGGGATGACTGATCTTCAACCTGATGTGAATCAATTGATGGTTCCCGTGCATCACAAGCAGGATAGGGTCGTTATTGGGAGCCAAGCGTTGTCCGTTGCTTTGGACATTTGTCGCGGAAGGGTGGAGAAGATGGAAAGAAATCTTGTTGAGCGTCTCCCTTTCTTGAAAGACGTATTTGTCTCCTTAGATCATCCTTTGTCCGATGAGGCTTTGATTGAGCCTCCGGTTGTGGTTCCTGCTACCAATGTTTTATCTACCATGGTCATTGTTCCCATTCTGGTCCTTCTGTTTCCGTGGAAGATTATGAGAGTCCTGATTTGGTGGATGTGGTTCCGAAGAACGTTACTCTGGGGCCAGAAGGTGAAGAAAATATCGATGCTTCAACCGGAGATGATCTTGCGTTTTCTAAATTGGATGATGAAGCTAGGGATGTTGTCCTCTAGGTGCATTTGCTTGTTTCTCCGTGGTTGCATGTGACCTTGCGGTTTTTTGTAATTAAGATACCGTGGCTACTAACAGTTAGGCCCGTTATGGTGCTTTTTACACCGCGACCGCATGTGGCCTTTTTGTGGCGGTATTTTGTATTTAACCATTTTTGCAACGTTTCAAGTTTGAACATGCCTGTTATATAAATGTTACTGCTATCTTTTTATATCATGTTTGATATCTTTAGTAGGATAGTCTTGTTTGAATATTTTGTGGGTTATTCTCCCGGTACTGGGTTTGCAATACCTCTTATGTACATTGAGTTAATTGTGAGGTTACTCATCCTTTTGTTATACGGAATAACTTTGATGGAGGCGTGCTCCGTGTGTGCGTGGCTTAATTACAACAAATGACTTTGCACAGTAATAAGTTAGAATTTTTCAAAGCATAACTTGTGAAGTTAGCTAATCTTTACTTTTTCATTGAAATTAAAAGGCACATTACACGATATTTAAAAATTACTACTAGGAATAAAGATAAAAATGCTCTTTCCATCACGGAGTCCGTATGGTTAGGCTGCTTACACTTTGTTTATATAACACTTCTTGAGATTGCAAATATTCCAGGTTCGCGGGAGTTCTCTTCCGTTGCGGTCTTTTAACTTGTACGATCCCTTCCCAAGTGCTTCTGTGACTTCGTACGGGCCTTCCCACTTGGGTCCTAACTTTCCAGTGTCTTCTACACGGCTTGCTTCGTTGCTCCGGTACACCAAGTCTCCCGGCTTGAAGCTTGCATTTCTAACTTTGGTGTTGTAGTATTTTTCCATTTGCCTCTTGCTTTTTGCTTCTCTTATTGCTGCTTGCTCTCGCTTTTCTTCTAGCAGTTCTAAGTTGATTTCCAATGCTTCATCATTTTTGGCCACGTCTACTTCTGCTGTCCTGAACGTGGGCATTCCAATTTCCGCCGGGATGACAGCTTCCGTTCCGTAAGTTAATGAGAACGGAGTGTCTCCGTTACTGGATTTGATCATGGTACGGTGTGCCCAAAGTACATGAGAAATCTCTTCCAACCAGTTCTTGTTGTCTTTGCCCAGTCTTGCTTTTATTCCTTCCCCCAAACTCCTGTTTGCTCTTTCTACCAGTCCGTTCGTCTGAGGATGTTTTACGGAAGCAAAATGCTGTTGAATGCACAATTTTTCACACCAATCTCTGAAGGGGTTGTCTCGAAATTGTTTCCCATTGTCGGATATAATTTCTCCTGGAAGACCAAATCTGCACACTATGTTTTCCCATACGAACTTTTTTACTTGGTTTCCTGTGATAGTTGCTACTGGTTTTGCTTCTATCCACTTGGTAAAGTAGTCCATGGCCACTATTAGAAATTTGACTTTGCCGGGTCCTTCCGGGAAAGGTCCAGCTATGTCTATACCCCATTTGTAGAATGGCCACGGAGATGTGATTGGGTTCAATCTTTCCTGCGGATTTCTTGGGACGGGTTTGTGCACTTGGCATTCTTGACATGCTTTTATAAGCTCCCTTGCATCCTTGTGCATTGTCGGCCAGTAATAACCGTGTATCTCCCACAAGATGTAGTTCGCTTGTGAGGGTCCTACGCATCGAAGCCATGGGCCTAGGAAAGATTTTTTGTATAGGGTTCTGTTGATTATGGCGAAACATTGTGACTTCCGCTTGATCGATCTTGCCTTCTCCCGTTCCACTGGTAAGGTCTCGTTATTGAGGTATTCTTGGATCGGGGTCATCCGCCTTTTTGTTCTCCTTTCTCGGAACTTGGTTTATTGAGAACTCCCGGAAAGCTTTAGCCAATGTTTTTACCTTTTCTAAGTACTTGACCATATCTGTCTCTTTTGCGATGTAGGTCCCATTTACTTGGTTTGCAACCAGTTTTGAATCTACATTGACCTGGAGGTTTTGGGCACCCATTTTTTCAGCGATCCGCAATCCCGCAATCAGAGCCTCGTATTCCGCCTCATTATTGGTTGCCTTAAATTGGAATCGTAAGGCATACGTGAATTCTATCCCTTCCGGATTCGTGAGTATTATTCCCGCTCCGCATCCGTCAACACAAGACGAACCGTCCGTGAACAAGGTCCATTGTGCCGGGAGCGGTTCTTCCTCCTTTGCGGAAGCGTCCGGGTCTTCTTCTTCTGGCCTTTCTACGATAAAATCAGCTAGCACTTGCCCTTTAACAGATATCCTTGGCCTATAATGTATGCCAAATTCTCCTAGCTGTATGCTCCACTTTTGCATCCTACCAGCAACTTCTGGGTTTGATAGTATGTTTTTGATTGGTTGATCCGTTATTACTACAATTGGGTGTGCTTGGAAGTATCTTCTTAGCCTTTTGCTTGCATGTACTAGTGCTAGCACCAATTTTTCCATGGAAGTGTAGTTTACTTCCGGACCCCTTAGCGCTCGACTGACAAAGTATATTGGCATTTGTTTGGCCTCCCTTTCTGTCATCAGCACAACACTAACCGCTTCCTTAGATGCTGCTAGATAGATAATAAGTTCCTCCTTTTCTTCAGGTGCGATGAGCATGGGTAGTTTTGCTATGAGCTCCTTCATTTGCTTGAATGCGGACTCCGCTTCTTCTGTCCATAGGAAGTCACTTTTCTTTGTGCATTTCTTCAGCGTTTTGAAGAATGGTAACGATTTTTCTGCGGATTTTGCTAAAAACCTGTTTAGGCTTGCTAGCTTCCCGTTTAATTTCTGCACATCTTTTAGGCATTTTGGTGATTGGAGGCTTAGCACAGCGTCTACTTTGTCAGGGCATATCTTAATGCCCTTAGTGTTGACTTGGTATCCTAGGAACATTCCTTCTTCAACTCCAAAAGTGCACTTCTTTGGGTTCAATTTCATATTGATTTTCCTGAGGGTTCTGAATGTCTCTTCTATGTCGCGGACGACTTCATCCTCCGTGTGGCTTTTAATGACCAAGTCATCCACATATACTTCAAGGTTTCTACCAATTTGTCCGTGGAATGCCCTGTCCACTAGTCGCTGGTAGGTTGCTCCAGCGTTTCTTAAACCGAAAGGCATTTTCGTGTAACAAAAAATGCCTTGGTTTGTGATGAACGCGGTTTTTTCTTCGTCTTCCTCTGCCATTTGTATTTGGTGATACCCCTTGTACGCGTCCAGAAAGCATTTGAAGGGGAATCCGCATAGGGATTCGACCTTCCAGTCTATTTCCGGCAGGGGGTATCCGTCCTTGGGGCATGCTTTATTGAGGTCCTTAAAGTCAACACACATTCTCCAACTGTCATCATGTTTCTTTACCATCACCGGGTTGGAGAGCCAATCGTGGTAGTGAACTTCCCTCATGATTCCAGCGGTCACAAGTTTACTGACCTCCTCATTAATTGCTATATTTCTTTCTGCCGCTTGACCTCTTTTCTTCTGCCTGATTGGTTGGCAACCTTCTCGTACATTTAACCTATGTTCCGCTACGTGCCTTGGGACGCCCGTCATATCTTTGGGGGTCCAAGCGAATACATCCACATTACGCTGGAGTAGGTCACACAGTTTGGCTCGGGCTCTTTCCGTGAGATTAGAGCCAATCATCACTGTCTGCTCTGTGTGTTCCGGATTGATTGCCACTTTAATCCTTTCTTCTTCTACTTTGTTCACCGGAGGGGGTTGGTCTTCTGGTCCGGAGACCATCGCACATTCAATGGGAATGATTTTACTACTCCTTAGCGTAAGTGTCCCTCCCATAACCGGGAACTTTATCATTCCGTGCGTTGTTGATGGGACTGCTTTCATTTTTCGCAACCCCGGCCTTCCAATGATTCCGTTATACGGAGACGTTGATCTCACCACCATGAAGTCCATCCATGTTGATGTTGAATGTTCGTCATCCCCAACTTTCACCAAAAGTGTTATTTGTCCTAATGGCCATTTTATTTCACCGCTGAATCCTACTAGCGAAGTTGCGGCCGGGACCATTTGATTTCTTATTTCCGGACGGAGTCGATTAAAGCAGTGCTCATAGAGTATCTCAAATGATGATCCTCCGTCAATACACATGCGGTGCACTTGGTGACCTCCAATCTCTGCTTCTATTATCAGGGGGCCTTCTGCTCCTTCATCGTCCCCCAGAGACGGGAATGATATTTCGAGGTCGGGTGAGAAACTTTGAGTTATCTTCTGCCTTACTGCCTTTTGCCACGGCTGAATCATTAAGATTGCCTGAGGTTTTTCTTTTCCGTGTGGCTCTCCTTTCTTTTTCTGCAGGTCTTTCCCGCTGTTTTGTTTTAACTCCTTGATTAAATGTGACAGCTTCCCGGCTTTTAGCATGTCCTCAATTTGCTTCCTTAGATGGTTGCATTCATCCGTGTTGTGCCCTACTTCTCCGTGGAATTCGCAAAACTTGTTTGCATTCCGTTTTTCAACCGGAGTTGTCATCGGAGGTGGGGTTTTGAATTTTCCTTTTTCTAAGGCCAGAATCTCCCTCGGGGTTTTTGTAAGGAGTGTGAATCTGTCCGGCCTCTTTTCTTGCTTACGTTGGATGCGGAAGCTTCCTCCTTTTTTGAAATCTTGCCTGTGACTTCCTTCCTGGTGTTTCCATGTCGGGAGGGTTTTCTTCCTTTCTTGATTTAAAGCAGCCTCCTGCCCTTGAAGGAAGGACGTGGCCACTTGCATCATTTCATCTACTGTTTTTGGAATTTTCTCATGGAATCTTTTGATAAGCTCAGGATTGGTGATTCCGTGCACGAATCCGGAGATTCTCATGCATTCCGGCGCACCCTTGACGTTTCCGCTCTCCGACTTGTATCTTTGTATGAAGTCTTCTGTAGATTCCCCATCTCTTTGCTTGATGTTATGGAGTACTATAGGGTCTCTGATGCATTTTTTCTGTTGGAGGTAATTTTTCAAGAACGCTTCCCTCAGGTCATCGTAACTGTCTATAGACTCTGGAGGAAGATCGTCAAACCATACCCGAGCGTTCCCAGTAAGTGTGGAGTTAAACATATGACACCATGTTGGCATGGCCCATCTTTCCGTCTTTGCCGCGGCCTGGAAGATTTTTAAGTGATCTTCCGGATCTCCACTTCCGTCATACGTTTTTATATGACTAGGCATTCGGGTTTTTGGGAAGTTGAAATGGCGAATCCGAGACGTGAACGGATCAGTCTCGGCACATACCCAGGGCTTAGAGAGGTCGTCATCTTCAATACTGGGCTTTTGCTTTTGTGATTTAGACTTCCAGTGTCCCCCTCCACTGTCTTCGCTTTCAGAATGTTTTTCCGTATACCTTGAGTTTTCCTGACGACTGTCGGAGTATGCGGACACACTCCGTCCTCTGCTTCCAAGTCTTTTGAAGATGTCACTTTCTCTTCGTGCCTTTTTCTTTTGATCATGCCGGGTGACCTTGATCTTTCGCGTTTCAGCCTTGTGAAGACGCTAGAACTCTGGCGTGGGCTATGGGATCCCATGTGTCCTCTAGGTGACCTTGTCCTTGATTCAGAGTATGCTGACTCTTGCGTCTTAGTGGTTCTCTTCCGAACGTCCCCAAAATCTAGTCGTGCTTTTACTTCTTCCAGTTTTTCTTTCTTCTTTCGCTCATGCTCATATTTGTCTGCCATGATCGGCAGTAATTTCTCATAATGCTTTTCGCAGAATTCCTCAAGGTCTACAGCGGATGTAGTCCTCGCGGAACCCTGAGGGGTTTGTTTGTCTTTCCCTACCGTGTTCCGAACATCGGATCTGGGATGGCTAGGGGTAGGTTGTGCATTGCTCATGGTGAGTATTTTCAAGGAACGCAGTTATATCGGTCCCACGGATGGCGCCAACTTGTTAGTACAATTTATGTTACGGGTTTAAGTTGGATTTGGGACGCTTGTTGGGCCGGACCAACAAGCTGTGAATGGATTGGATCTTGTACTAAATCAAGTGATCTGGATGATTGCCTGCACAATGAGAGTAAACCGTTAGCCTTACCGTGGGGGCGGACCCCACGATTAGACTCCGGCGTAAGAGTAAGAGAGCATGTTGTCAGAGATATGTGTGTCAGAGTGAGAGAATATTGTGTACCTCTTTGGAATGTACGATGATTCCTATTTATAGGCTAGTAATACTAGGGTTTCCTAGTATTTCGCATATAATCTGTTGGTGGCCAGAGTGGGACCCTTGTCGGGCAAGGATCCGTCATAATCGTGATTGCTGCAGCGAACTACCTTCCGCGGACGTTGGTCAATCCGCTGCAATGTATTGCGGAAGCGGAATAGGGATAGTCCGCGTCCGTCTTAATATGCCTGGGCCGCTGCCAGTACGGGACTGGGCTTAGTTTCGGCCCTATATGCTTGTAATCGGATCTAGTTAGGCCAAGGCCTTATTCTGATAGCGTGGGTTTGGCCCAAAGTCATGTTAGACTTCCTATACGTCATCACATTAGAAGTGTTGTTGTTGTATAATTGTTGACGAGTACGTGTGTTATTAGTTTACTAGAAGTTGGCTCAAACATGTGGAGTATTATTATATTGTAAAGTCAAGGAGAATAAGCAGAATATAAAAGACCAAATATAAATTAAGTAAATAAAGGTTGTGACATGTGTTAGTTATTGGCTTATTGCATTGGTGAAAATGAAACACACACCCCACATTCGTCTCTACCACTTATATAAATCATCTGATGTTGATTGTTGAAACTTGACCTTTTACAATCTTCCAAACATATTTATTTATTTATGATATCATCAACTAGCTATGGCGTTCAATAAGTAGAAGATAGGCAGCTTCTGCTTTTAGGTCAGCTCTTTGGCTCCTTGCTATAAAGAGTGAAGTGACCTTCGGGCGAGGAGAAAGTCAGTAAGAATAGGACCGGAAACTGTGCGTTTGGCTATTGGTGAGTCTGTCTTTCTTGAGAAAAAAAAAATGGAGCGACCAGCCTCTCCATTTGGGTCATGAGACTAGCCAACTGTCTATCCCTGTGGGCTAATTCAACTTATAAGCTTGCTATCTTAGCATCCACTTGGGATAACCTTTCACTTGGATACGATCTAAATTCCACATTCAAGAAAGAACCAGACCAGGCCAACCAAGAGATAGGATCAGATGAAGGAGAGAGAGAACTACTATTGAAAGAAGGCGAATCGCTACTTCTTGTTGCTATAAAATGGTAAAATACTACTTCTTGGACTGTGCCGACACCCGAGAAGACTAATTAGAGATTTGCTAAGCGAACGAGCCTGAAAGCGCTTCTCCTAGCTTGATCTTAAGTCTTATACATTAATTAAGCAATCTGACTTATATGCTCCTCTCCCCTTGCTTTATTACACCGATAACTGCAGATGAAGCGAAGGACATCGATTATCTATTTAGACGAACGAAGAATAAGATAAAGGCATCTAATTCACCCGCATCTGTTGGAGGAAGGAATGGACAGATAAATACATACTTTTTCTCCTTTCTCCCATAAAGCTTCCTTTCCTGAATCTTAGCTCTTATCTTTCTTATTTATTCTGACTACTATCACTTTATAAACCGGGCCTGGATAATTAAAGCTTAACGTATCAGGGTAGTACGCCTGGAACAAGAAGGTTCGTCGTACAATTTCGGCGATTACAAAAACAAAGGAGTATATCCCTCTCCCTTAGTGTCTTTCCACTTCCGTCGTTCAGGAACAAACACTTCGCCTAATTCTTTTGAATCCCGGCCCGCTTTTTCCCCACTAACTAATTACGTTACGACCACTGAACAAACTTGGTTGACGCACATAGTTTATGCGCCGCTAATGTAGCGGCTTGTCGAGCATTTGACAAACTCACACCATCCATTTCAAATGGGATTTGTCCTGTGGACACACGAGCAATCCAACCCGCAGGATTTCCTTTTCCTCTTCCCATTCTGACTTCTGTAGGTTTCCCGGTAATAGGGAGATCTGCGAGAACTCTTACCCATATCTTACCATTTCTTCGGAATTGTCCGCTCATAGTACGATGGAATTGCCCAATTATAGCTCGACGCGCTGTTCAATGGCTCGATATGAAAGACGACCAGCTCTACAACTTTTAGTGCCATATCTTCCAAAACCAAGTCGTGTACCGTCCGCAACCCCTACTACATCTGCCTTTACGATATTGACTATATTTCGTACGTTTCGGATATATCACGTCCCCTTTCTTTTTGACTATATGAAATCCACACTTTGACACCTGAGATTCCGTAACGAGTAGATACTTCCGTAGGAGCATAATCGATTTTCTGGTTAAATACATTACTAGATGTTTTTCCATACTTTTTGCATTCAGTTCTAGCTATTTCTGCACCTTCTGATCGACCTGAACAACATATACGGATCCCCTCCACCCCTTTTTTCATTACTAATTGAATATCCTTCACTATTTGACTAAAAATGGAGCGAAATGATCTTGTTTTGTTCCTCGGTTGAAAAGAGATATCTTGAGCAATCGGAGAAGCACTTTGATAAACAGATTTGATCTTGACCGACTCAATTAAGGTATTAGTCTTTGTTCTATTAGACAACAAAGATCGCATTTTTTTCACTTCGTTCAAATAAAAGTTGTACCCGTACGGAATTCTTCTGTTTCTCAGTATGATCTCTATCATCATCTCTATTCCCTTTATCAATTCTCCTATCCCACCTAGGTCTATGAATTTCTCTATCAATTCCATTACCTTATCCTTAGCCATGAGGTTCCAACATTTTTTCCTGAATTTTCGTAGGAGTTGTTCCCGGGCATACTCAAAAAAAAGGTTATTATACACCCCAACCCCGTCCCTTGGAAAGAAAAAGGTAGCACCGAAGAAAGGAAAGAGCGAGATGGTGGTTTTTGTTGTTCCCGCGAAGCGAGGATGATTCGACCAGCGAATGAAGTGGGTCAACTTTTTGTCTTCGGCCAAAAACTTTTTCTCGCTGGTCGAGCTTTCGACAAAAAAAGCGAAACGTATTCTCTTATCTAAGCTTCTTCCCTGTGCATTAGCTCCCCCCATGGTAGATGGTTCAAGCACGCCCGGTTCCACGAAATGATTGAGAACTACGACGGGGTCGAAATGCATTTGGTTCTTTGTCTTCAATAAGTATTGCATGACCGAATAATTCAAGGAAGGGCGCACCGCAGGGAGGGTCCTTTTTAGTGGATGACTCGTCGGGCTGTCGGAGGGGGACTTCTTTGACTTCTTTGAGAAAAAGAACTTGAATAACTTCGTTTTTCTGAAGGAGTCGTCATTTAGGAGGGCTATTTCATTTACAAGCCCGACGTATTTCGGATGCTTGAAGGCCCCGCTGACCCGAAGTGACTCTACCTGTCCCATTAGATTGTCCTGCCTCTCTTTTATAGCTTTCAGCCTCATCCTTTGGACTTGGATTCTCTGTTGAATCGGTTTGTGCTCTTGCAAGCTTATCCTCTTATGGTTTTAAATCCGCCTAACTTGGCTATCGCTTGTCAGCTTCAGTCCCTGTTGATTCGGTTCTATCTGCTGATTTCTGGTTCCACCCTAGGATTCTTCCTTCAGTCCGAAAAGCCACTGATGCAGCTAAATCAGCCGATGGTGTGCAACGTTACCGGGTCATTCTGTCGGTTTTAAGAGCCTAGGCAACCGGCAAAGAAAGACCGTTCAGAGTCGCAGTCACGCTCATAGCAAGCAAGAAAGATGGGGTAAAGGGGCGGCGGGAAAGAAAAGTGCAGTTTATAGAGTCGGAGAGCTAGTAGAGCTCATAGGTTTCTACCTGTGACTAACTTAGTGTGCTTTTGGTAGCAGCAGCCATACCAACAATCTATCTTTCGTAAATAAGCACTCGCATTACGGTGCGAGATCTGCCAAGCTAAGCTCAATCACAACCCACCGGCTCAAACAAAGGCTGGATCGGTTCACTGAACGCCAACAAAATATAGCAAGTCCTCTATAGGTACACGAAAGCCACAGGTCCCTCTAGAAGCCATGATCCATGGGACGCGCAAGTCCCACTAACAGAAAGAGAACTAGACGACTCAAACTCACCAGCTCACTAACGCAATCTCTGAACAGGACTTTCGTCAGTTATTTCAATAGACTTGGCAGACCAAGTTTTCGAGGGAATCGGGGCGAGGCAATTAGTTGTTAAGGTCGAGCCGGTGGCGCTAAGGACCTTCTTGAGTTAAGCTAATCTCATTTCCTCGGATTACAATTCTGTGGGTAGTTTAGGGCGAACCGACGCATTTCCTATCCTGAAGGGTCGAATGGATGTAATCTCCTATTTTGTCAAGCCGAGCTTGCTTTCCGGAACTTCTTATTTGGGATGTCCTCCGTCTTTTGGTGCACAAGGGCTAAGATGATTCTTTTTTTGATTTAGAAAGAGCCCGCTTTCTTTAACCCTCCCGAAGAGAAAGTTCTTCTTTACACGCATCGGGGAGAATTGCCGGGAAAATTGCTTAAGGATGAAGGTATCATGCGATTACAGTGAGATCTCAGATCGAAGAAGGGGGCTTTCCCTTTCACCAGGTGGGCCTCCTTGGGTGTGTACTTTTTTCCATTCTCTTAGATGAGAGCCGATCTACTTTGGTTAGCCGAAAAGACTCGTAAGGGAATCGGAACATACTAAGATAGCACAACAACGAAGGCAACCGATCCTTCAATCGGGCCATATCCATTTACTGGAGAACGAGCAGGGAAGCCGGCCAAAACCTTACCTAGAGGGTCACTTCTCTCTCCTACGCCATTACTGATGGACAAAGATGTTCGGAAAGAGAG
>BQNB010106449.1:0-23390 GCA_026074375.1 Tanacetum coccineum | reverse complement strand
TTTATCTTTTAGCTGAGCATTAAATACTGTTTGACTAATCTTCAATCAGCATTAATGTTATTTCAACTTTGTCTTGTAGGCCCTCCACCTTTATAATGTTTTGTCATAATCAACTCAAAGTATAATTCCCAACATCAAGTTAAACCAATTCTTAACGAGTTGAAGGTTTATCTTGACTTCTTTCGAAATCTATTTCAAATGGATATAAAAGAAATGAAAAATGTTTTTGAGTCTACAGAAAGAGAGCTTGATGAACTAGAAAAGCAAAATGATTTGTTAAAAGATCAACTTTTAGAAGCATCTCTCAAACATGATGTTGAGCTGTGTGTGTTGTTAAATCATGAATGCGTAGATAAGATCTTAAGTGATGAACTTGACCAAGTTAAAAAGAAATCTTTTGAGGAAGTTAAGGATTATCTTGGAAAGTGTTTTTCTATGAAGGATTTAGGAGAAGCTGCATACATTCTGGGAATAAAAAACTATAGAGATAGATCTAAGCGGTTAATTGGACTTAGTCAAAGTGCTTACATTGACAAAATATTGAAGAAATTCAATATGCATAACTCTAAGAAAGGTTATTTACCAATGGAAGTCAAACATGAATTAAGTAATGAGATGTGTGCTTCAACACCTGAAGAAGTGGCTTACATGAAGAAAGTACCTTATGCTTCGGCTGTAGGGTCTATTATGTATGCTGTTAGATGCACAAGGCCAGATGTGGCGTTTGCTCAAAACTTGGTCAGTCAATATCAACAGAATCTAGGGAAGCTCCACTGGGTTGCTGTTAAACATATTCTGAAGTATCTGAGGAATACGAGAGATATGTTTTTAGTGTATGGAGGGAAACCAGATACAGAACTTAATGTTACAGGGTTCTGTGATGCGTCCTGGCAATGTGATAAAGATGATACGAAGTCTCAGACGGGTTATGTCTTTGTCGTCAATGGAGGAGCAGTAGACTGGAAGAGCAAGAAGCAGACAACGATTGCGATGTCTGCAACACAAGCTGAATACATGGCTGCTTCAGAAGCTGCAATGGAGGCTGTTTGGATTAGGAAATTTGTTGGAGATCTTGGAGTGATGCCTTCAATAAAAGAGCCTATTAATGTGTATTGTGACAATTCTGCTGCAATCACATTCGCCAATGATTCTGGAATAATGAAAGGCGCCAGACATTTTCTACGGAGATATCACTACGTTCGAGAACAAGTCAAGAGTGGTGAAATCAAAATATTAAAAGTTCACACAGATGATAACTTAGCTGATCCTTTCACTAAGGCTTTACCTAGAGGAAAGGTTACTGATCATGCCAATGGAATTGGACTTCAATTAGCTAGTAGTTTCATGCATACCTGTGATTAGTATTTGGATAAAGGATATTGTAAACATTATTATTTGATGAAATAAAATATTGGTTATGTTTATTTTTGTTATTTAATTTTGTATCCTATTTTGCATGTTTTAAATCCTTGAATAATGAATTATTCTAAATGTCCGTTGTCAATTAATGATATGGGAATATTATTAAATTAAGACAAATCTAAATTGTGGTCGGATATACTTGAAAGTATATTGATGTGATTACATGCCAAATTTAGATGATATTCAATGAATTGAATATAGGACTTATCCCAACTATATGATTGTACTTTATGGATCTTGTCATTAAGTAAATCATAAAATAGTTATCCTCAGACTTGAGATACCAGGAAACTGTCATGGATCTAGTGCATTTCTGTGAAGCAATTTAACGCTACACGTAACTGGTAGTTATACGGATTGTTTTCAGAAGTGTTGCAAAATTCATAAGTTTTGCTTGTAGTCAATAAGGGATTTGTTTCCTTCAAATTCGTTTTGAAGTTTAATACAGCTGGGCCCCTCGTGGGATTGGTAAGATGTATGTGTGGCCACACCCAAGATTTTCTAGAATACGTTTAGAAGATTTGGTAATCTTGCTCAATCAGATAAAACGAGAAACAGAATCAGTTAATTAAGGAATGACTAAGATCCATATCCTTATTAACATTGTATTAGAAACAAAAGGATAATAATAATGATGAATCATTAAAAGGTTTTGTCCAGGAGACCTTACTCGAGTCGTACTAGAGGCATCGGCGTGTAACTAGACGCTAACCGATGTGATCACACTATTAAAATATGTCCAAGTGGGAGCTGTTAGTTTATGGACGATAAATTAATAGTTGTGTGTTAGGATCAAACTTGAGACCACGGGATTGTACACAATATGTAAAGAGTTAACGAATTAATAATTATATTAAATGTAATATATTTATTAAATACACGAAAACGTTTAACGGTCGTTAAGTATTTAACGGTAAATGACTAACGAATAAAGGGAAGGACTAACTTTGTAAATAGAAGTCAAGAAGATTCTGGAACACCCCATGAGGGTGGTATTAGGCCGAGTATAGGCAAGAGGGGAAAAAGAAAATATTTTGTTTCCTTTTTCCTAATAGAACTTGACTTGTGCTCTAAGTTTGGTTAGCCTATATAAACAAAGGAATTAAGGGATCATAAGACATAAATTTTGTACACACAAAAGATCCCTAAATTTTTCTTTGTTCTCCCTTGTTGATCGATCGACAAAAATCATCCCCAAGGGATTCTTGTTCGATCGACTTTAAACCTAAAAACGTTTTCTTGTTTTCAAACTAGTCTTTTGGTTAACTTGTTTCTAAAACGTATGTACAAGAACGTGGTTTAATCTCACTATAGATTAAATCTTGGATCGATTAACAAAACTTGGTAAGGGGTTAATCAATAGATCCACATAAACCCTAATTAGGGTTAGATCAAGAACAAAGAAAACAAGAACGATTCTTGTGCTCGCGAGAATCCAAAGGTATGTAACCCGACCCGGTTAATTATATGCATGTTAATTATATGATTTGTTATCGCTTCCGCTATTACGTGCTTTGATATTTTATATAGATTATAATTGTTATGCATGCTGAAAAACAACAGTACATACATGTTTTACAATTAAAAAACATACATGTTTTATAATTAAAAAACATACATGTTTTACATACATGTATCTCAAATAAAGTAACATATATGTTTCTTAAAAAACACCATTTAATTGAAAACATTATTAAAACACATGTATGTAAATCGTGTTATTTATTATCAAAGAATAAATTGTATAATTTATTATTAGAGAATAAATCGCATCATTTATTTTAGAGAGTACAATCAATACAAAATAAATCTGAGAATACAATCAATATCATTAATTATCAAGACATTTATTAATATCATTAATACAAAATCATTAATAATCAATATCATTAATATCATTAATACAAAATATATCGAGACATTTATTATAGGGAGTTTCAACTTTGACAAAAAACGGTGTTTATCTAAAATACCCAAAATATCCCTAGATAATAAATTGAATTAAATAAATGGAAAACAATTTATTAAATTCTGATTGGTCTAGAATAGTTCTGTAGAGTTCTGTCAATAAAATGGGTTCTCAATATAATACATCACTATATATATATATATATATATATATATATATATATATATATATATATATATATATATATATATATATAGAGAACTGACAGAACCACCAAAAACATACATGCACACCTTATAAGAACATACATGCACACCTTTAAAGATAAATTTTGTATTTCCAATTTCTTATCAAATTCTTTAGAACAACTATGTTTTTTTAAAACATATATGTTATTTTTAGAACAATTTCTACTAATTAATACTATCTAGAGTTCAAGGTTTAGGTAAAGTTGAATATTTTTGAAACAAAGAGGGTTTCGGTTTGGGTTTTGGCTTTGGTTGTGGGTTCGAACCAAGCAAGGTACAAAAAGAAAGTGGTTTTGATGATTGGTTATTATTTGGGTTGGTTCGAGTTTTGATTTGGTTTTGGGTCGGTTGATTGTGTTGCATTGGCTAGGACCAAGGTACGAGTCGAAGCGCGTTATATTCCGCTATTGCTTCCGATAGCATAGTGAGCCTTCCTTTTTATGTTTATTTCGATTGTTTCGTTTATTTTATCGATTCGATTATATGTGATGAAATCTATTGAAACTTGCGGCGTTTAGTATAATATGTTGTTGATTATAAAGTGGGATTGATATGAAATTTTAGGTCAGTATTAGATGTTATTTTTGAGGAGTTTTGAGTCAAAAACGGATTTGACACTTTTTGTATCGGGTAGTTAAAACCAGAAACTGAATTGTGATTCGGGGTCGAGATTTCTGAAAAATCAGATTTTGGTTCTAAAATAGGATAGATTTTTCTTTGCGGTCGTTTTGATATAAAATGGACTTCTAACTCCAATAACGAAGAAACTAGAGCGAAAACGAGATATACACTTTAAGTTAGTTATCATGATTTAATTAGTTGCTGACAGATTTTTAAATGTTCATTTTGAGTGCTTTCGGGTCCGTTTCGGCCTTCCGGCGAAACACGAAAGTTGTTCGGAATGACGTTTTGCGTAAAATCTCTTTGTGGTCAAAGTCGTGGAAATGTGATATAACGGGTCAAAATCGAATTCGCAAACTCCTGATTTTATTAAAATATATAAAGTTCCATCAGTTCTCGTAAGGGCATTTTGGTCTTTTTCTGTCGAGTTGCAGGTCTCTGAGTTAAAACTAAATCGTTGTTCGGAATATAGTTTCGCATAAATTCTCTTTAGAACCCGGGTCGTGAAAATATGATTTAGTTGGCTGTTTTAGTCGGGTCAGACTTAGAAAATAAATATATTTCATAAAAGTCAATGAAGACTTTAATAAACGTTAACGCGTTGTGAAGATGATTTCGATTAATAAAATAATATCGATTAATATACTATTGTAAGTAATTATTTTGAGACCGTTAGTCGTTTCTAAATAAAGAATGGTATAAAAAGGGAATGACTTCCGAATATATGTAAACTTTCTAAATTGAAACTTACGATAGTAGAAAGGATTTCAACAAAATGGAATGGTTTATGATTGGATGGAAAATAGTATATATAAAATATACTAAGTGTTAAGGTTAGGACGCGCAAGTGGATTTTCTCATCACATATATGTATGTATACATATATAAAAATATATATGATTCCGTCGTAACAATGTATGCATCGTTGTTCGTACTTTACAATAAAGTAATTAAGCGACTCTAATTATAGGTCGTGATCATGTTCGTGGTTTTTCTCTGTGCTAAGGCTTTATCTTTTGATCTCGGCTTTTGATCAAGGTGAGTTCATAGCCCCATCTTTTCTCTTTTAATAGTTTTCACAAATTGTTTTCGGGGTGAGAATACATGCTTGTTTTACTAAGAAAACTTATTGATTTCCACTACTTAAGCGTTACTTGACTATCTTTATTAAAGCTTGATTTGCTTACTACATGATTTGAGATCATTGATTATCTATTTGTGAAACTGTGAGTTTTGGACACATTATTTGTTTTACTTTGGACACAAGTGCTTTTCAATTGTTTAACGAATACAGGTGCATTTCCTTTATAATTATGAACATAGGTGCAATTCCCTTATAATTACGAACACGGGTGCAATTCCCTTAAAATTACGAATACAGGTGCATTTCCTTTATAATTATGAACATAGGTGCAATTCTCTTATAATTACGAATATATGTGCAATTCCTTTATAATTACGAACACGGGTGCAATTCCCTAAGAATTACGAATACGGCTTCGATGTCATAAGCTTAGTAAAATAATACATATTACTTTTTGGACTTGGTGAATTTATTTCTCTTGTCTACATTACTTAAGTCTTGTGGTCCACTACTGAACATTACTTGATTTATTAAATCACTACTTGGATTTCGGAAATAATACTTTGAAATATTGTAACGCTACTTTCCTTACTGAAATATTTCTTAAATTATTTTAGTACTGTTTTTACCTAAACCTATGACTTCACCAACATTATTGTTGACGTTTTTGCATGTATTTTTCTCAGGTTTTCAGGTATATTGCTCGGAGGGAAGCCGCACGGATATGTATTTCAGAGACTCTACGTTTTACACATTCGATAAAATTTCTTTTGAAAAACACTTGTTTTATTTTAAACCGCTGGGACCTGTTTGCAAACTCTGATGTTTTAATGTATCGAATGTGAACATTTTGAAATGTATTTTAAAACTTCTCATTTTGAGTTCGTGTTTTCCGTGACTTGTACTTTGTGCCTTTGACGTCGCACCCCAATGTTACCTTTCCGATGCAGTCCAATTTTGGGGGTGTGACAGAGGGACCACATGAACTGTTATTCGATGGAACAGTGTTGCGGCTATAATATTTTTGAGGTGTTAACCCCGCTCGATTTCGGTAGTCATGGATAAATTTGCAACTATCTCCAAACTTACAAGTACCTTTATTAAAATTATTGCACAATTGTGGCAGGTTTTGAGATTTTGATTGTGTGTTATGAGGAGGTGTGTCACCACCGGCGACCATAGATGCCGAGAGGGATGGTTGAAATTTTTATGGTTCGATGTTTTGGAAGAGACGTGGGGAAGGAGGAGAAAATTTAGGAGAGAAAAGTTGGCTCTGATACCATATTGAAGGTTAATAATGTTCCTTGATCATTCCCACACAATAAGGCTGAACGGTATGGTGGTGAGTTTGGCCAAACTCACCTAGGTGAGTTCAAAACTCACGTGTGAGTTCCATCCCGCCCCTAAAGTCACTTTGCCATCTCAGCTTTTGCTAGGTGAGTTTCGGCTTATTTTGTGTCAATTAGGTGAGTTTCTCACCTAGGTGAGTTTTAAAACTGGTGGGCCCCTCTTTTTTGATTTAATTTATTTAATTAGTTGTGAGTGTGTGTGGGTGTTTAGTGGGTATATTTTATATAAAGTTGGTATTTTAATGAAATGTGAGTTTTAGTTGTAAGGTGAGTTCTTATTACGGTTGAAAGGTGAGTTGTAAGGTGAGTTTTATTTGGAGAGAGAAAGCTGATGTGGCGCTAACGTGTGAGGTGACTTTGTCACCACCATACCATCCAGCCTTAGTGGGGTATATTTTATATAAAGTGGGTATTTTAATGAAATATGAGTTTTAGTTGTAAGGTGAGTTCTTATTACGGTTGTAAGGTGAGTTTTATTTGGAGAGAGAAAGCTGATGTGGCGCTGACGTGTCAGGTGACTTTGTCACCACCATACCATCCAGCCTTAGGCCGGACGGTATAACATGAAAGTCATCTAGGTGACTTCAAACTCGCGCGCGAGTTATTATCACACCCAAAAAGTCACTTTTCATTTGCTCACTAGCTCGGTGAGTTTGAACGTGTTTGTGCATGGTTATGGTGAGGAACTCACCATAGGTGAGTTTTATTTTTGTGGGCCCTCTCATTTTAATTAATGTACTCCCTCCGTCCCATTTTAATTGGCCTCCAACAAATTTTTTTCAGTTTATGATAGATTCAATGAATATGGACGTATATTTATTAAAATGACGATTTTACCCTATTAAATGCAATAAATGTATGAATTACTTTCCTAACAAAAATGAATGAGATTGGTAAAATTGTAAATTTAATACTCCATAAACACCTTAATTAAGAAAGTGGACAAGGTTTTAGGACAAATTAAAATAGTAATGAGGTCAATTAAAATGGGACAGAGGGAGTATTTTATTTGGTTGTGAGTGTGTGTGACTATTTAGTGGGGTATATTTTATATAAAGTGAATATTTTAGTGAATGGTGAGTTTTAGTTGTAAGGTGAGTTCTTATTACGGTTAAAGATGAGTTGAGGTGAGTTTTAAAGTTGAAAAAAGAAAGCTGATGTGACGCTGACGTGTCAGGTGAGTTTTCACCCCTTATACCATCCGGCCTAAGTAAGGTATATATAATGTACAAAGATAAGGCTTGAGCCCAATACTAATCTAATATCAAGGCTACAACTAATGATAATAATGAAAATCTAATCATACCATAATTATCGCACGTCTAAAATCACATCCTAAAATATATAAATAAAATAGAATCTGCCCAAAAGAATTACTTAATTAACCCAATCACGGTCAATTCTCAACGACCCCAACCACGGTGTGTCGACGTGTCACACCAGATCATCCAACACGTGTGCAGTCACATTCGAAATTTTCACAATTCACTAAATCACGGTCAATTTTCAACTCTATTTCAACCCACAAATTCACGCTCACTATTTAACTCGTCTTCTCCCAGCTTCCTTCACTCCATTCCCACTCTCATTCTCTCAAAATTATTGGTAAAACCCTCACACACTTAAAAAACACACACATATATTATAATTTTTATAACATTATTTTTTTGAAAGTCTATAATTTTTATAACATTAACACTCAGATTTTAACTGTTTGATGATCGATTTTTGCAGGCACAGGATTCGGAGATCACTAAACAGGTTTTATTTAACTTTTTATCTATTTATTTATGACACTTATGACGTCATCGTGTGTTGCTTTTGGAATGAATTTTTGATACGTTATGTGATTTATGTACCTGATGACGTCATCACCTCTCCTGTTTTGTTGAGTTTCAAACTGAATTTGTGTCATGACGTCATCGTTCGGGTTGATGACGTCATCACCTCTCCTGTTTTGTCGAGTTTCAAACTGAGTATGTGTCATGACGTCATCGTTCGCGTTGATGACGTCATCACCTCTCCCGTTTTGTTGAGTTCCAAGATGAGTTTGTGTCATGACGTCATCGTTCGTGTTGATTTTGGAACGAATTTCTGATACATCTTGTGAACTAGTAGGATATATTTTACAAACGTGATGACGTCATAGCTTTACTTATGCTGAAATGAAATTTTTGATACCTTATGTGATTTATGAACTGTCATGATAAATTATGAACCGTGTGACGTCATCACCTCTCCTGTTTTGTTGAATTTGAAAATGAATTTGTGTCGCGTGTTGATTTTGTAACGAATTTTTGATACATCTTGTGAACCAGTAGTATATATTTTACAAACGGGATGACGTCATAGCTTTACTTATGCTGAAATGAATGTTTTGATACCTTATGTAATTTATGAACTGTCACGTATGATGATTTATGAACCGTGTGACGTCATCACCTCTCCTGTTTTGTCGAATTTGAAAATGAATTTGTGTCGCGTGTTGATTTTGGAACGGAATTTTTGATGCATCTGGTGAACTGAATGTTTTGATACCTTATGTGATTTATGAACCGTCACGTATGATGATTTATGAACCGTGTGACGTCATCACCTCTCCTGTTTTGTCCAAAGTGAAAATGAATTTGTGTCGCGTGTTGATTTTGGAACGAATTTTTGATACATCTTGTGAACTAGTAGTATATATTCTACAAACGTGATGACGTCATAGCTTTACTTATGCTGAAATGAATGTTTTGATACCTTACGTGATTTATGAACCGTCACGTATGATGATTTATGAAACCGTCACTTAGTTTTAAGCTTAGTTGTTGCTTGATGTTATGTTTTCGTGTGTTGTTACGATAATAAAATTTATTTGTTACTATAGAGTTTGTGATTTGTCCTGGACGGGTAGGATTTTATTTTCATAGAAACCGAATTTCTCCGTGATTATTGTCGTCGTTGTTGAGTTTTTTATGTTCACCATGATCTCTCTTATGTATGGCTGTCATTATCCCTGGTTCTAAGCTTATTAGTTGTTGCTTGATGTTATGTTTTCCAGCAAGTAGTAACACTATTATTATTGCTTAATTATGTGATGACACTTTTTTTGTCAGGTGGGGTAATGAGCTGTCTGTTTTCTGGTAGAGAAGTTGATCTACCCATCCAAGTCACTGATGAACAGAGGGACATTATTTTATGTCGAAACGTCTCATTTGTAATTGGGAGATCAGGAACAGGAACAACTACTATTTTAACACTGAAGGTATTGGAAGACCAAAAATATTTCCTTCACCCTTCTAAAGGGAGGATTTCTGAAGGGGAAAGCAGCCGAACCAGGAATGTGGAAGATTTCCTTGTTTGCCGCCAGCTTTTTGTAACAGTCAGCCCAAGACTGTGTCACGCTGTTAAACAGCATATTTCACATCTTATGAGGTATGCGAATACTTGATTCTGTTTCTTATGTTTATTACATTGATTATATATACTGACTTCAATAATTTTTGTATTTGACATTATTTCGTGCAACGAGAATTGGTTAGCAGATACTATCCCGGAGACATTTGTTAAAATCCCAGTCAAGTGTTTCCCACTTGTCATTACATTTCAGAAGTTTCTAATAATGATGGATTTGACATTGGGAAATTCGTTCTTAAAGAGATTTGAAGAAAGAGATGGATCTCATGGTAATTATGCAAGTTCAGTTGAATTGCAAGAGTTCATGAATCTTAAGGAGGTTACATATGAAAGATTTTGTTCAGTTTACTGGGATCACTTCCCTTCGGCATTAACTAGGAAACTTGATCCTTCAAGAGTGTTCACGGAAATTATATCTCATATAAAGGGAGGGCTACAAGCAGGGGGATGCAACGATGGAAAATTAAGCCGTGAGCGTTACTGTTCATTGGCTGGATCTCGGTCATCTACTTTAAACGAAGGGAAAAGAGACTTTGTTTACACAATCTTTCAAGCCTATGAAAAGAGGAAAAGTGAACGTGGAGAGTTTGATTTGGGTGATTTTGTAAATGACATTCATCTTAGGCTCAAGAATGAAAAGTACAAAGGTGACCTAATGGATTATGTTTACATAGATGAAGTCCAAGATCTTACTATGAGGCAGATTTTACTTTTCAAATATATTTGTGAAGATGTTGATCACGGTTTCATATTTGCGGGAGATACTGCACAGACAATTGCAAGAGGGATAGACTTTAGGTTCCAAGATATACGATCTTTGTTTTATAAGGAGTTTGTGAGCACCCAAACTGGAAAACATATGTCGGAGATTAAACAGTTAAAACAGAATTTCAGAACACATGCTGCTGTGCTTGATTTAGCACAGAGTGTGATTGACGTTTTGTACGAATACTTTTCACACTCAATTGACAGATTGGAGCCTGAAACTAGTCTTATAACGGGTGAAGCTCCTGTGTTGCTCGAATCTGGCAGTGATGAAAATCCATTAAAAACAATCTTTGGTGATACAGGAACTAGTGGGAAAATGGCTGGATTTGGTGCTGACCAGGTGATCTTAGTACGCGATGATGAAGCAAAAGAGGAAGCGTGTAATTCTGTTGGAGAAAAGGCCCTGGTTCTCACTATATTGGAGTGTAAGGGTCTTGAGTTCCAGGTTAGTCTTTTATCCTTTTCGGTTACAAATATTAAGTATCATTTTTAGTGATTTAAAACTGCTTACGTTTCTTTATGATTGATTTTTTTAGGATGTACTGTTGTACAACTTTTTTGGGACATCCCCTTTAAAAGAAAAGTGGAGAGTTCTATATAGTTACATGAAAAGAAAGAATTTGCTTGATGGAAATCTTACCCGGTCTGTCCAAACATTCAGCGAGGAAAAACATAATGTTCTGTGTTCCGAATTGAAGCAATTGTACGTTGCTATAACTCGAACGAGGCAAAGGCTGTGGATTTGTGAGAGCATAGAGTATCTCTCTACGCCAATGTTTGATTATTGGAAAAAGAGGGGTTTAGTTCAGGTTAGAAAACTGGATGATTCACTGGCTCAAGCTATAAAGGTTGCTAGCAGCCCTCAAGAGTGGCTGGCGCGCGGTAAACAGGTGATTTTGGATCTATATCTTCTGATTTGTTTCTGTTTTTACCTTATTTGACATGCTCGTCATATGGTTTTCAGCTTTTTTTTGACAATAATTATGTCATGGCAACGACCTGTTTCGAGAGAGCTGGGGATACAACTTGGGAAAAACTGGCTAAAGCTTCTAGTTTCAAAGCGGCTGCTCGAGGAACAACAAATGTCGAAACTTTTACAAGGTATCTGAGAGAAGCAGCCAAAATTTTTGAGTCTATTGGGAAACTCGAGTTTGCCGCTTCATGTTATTATGATTCCAGGGACTATGAAGAAGCTGGTAATCTCTTTATTAAAACATAAATATTTTTAGACCAGAAACATTTTTTTATCAACATTCCTATTGCTAAGTTGCACCATTTAAACTTTTATGAATCTGCAGGAAACATGTATATGCACATGTGTGGAAAGTTAGATGTAGCAGCACAGTGTTTTACACTAGCAGGGTGCTACAGTAAAGCAGCGGAAGCTTATGCCAAAGGAAACGAGTTTTCCAAGTGTTTATTAGTTTGCGAAGAAGGACAACTTTTTGATGAAGGGCTCCATTATATTGAATCTTGGAAAGAGGGCAATAACGTTCAAGGTGAAAAGTTAGAAGAAACTGAGCAGAAGTTTTTAGAAACTTGTGCTCGTCACTACCATGTGCATGAAGATCCTAAATCCATGATGAAGTTTGTCAGAGCATTTTGTTCTATGGAGTCTAAACGTGTATTCTTGAGGTCGTTAAGCTGCCTTGATGAGCTACTGCTGCTGGAAGAAGAATTGGGTCATTTTTGTGAGGCCCGAGAGCTGGCAAGTTCATGGGGCGATATCCTTAAAGAGGCAGATCTTTTAGAGAAGGCCGGAGATTTTGAGGGCGCAACACATAATCTCTGCTGGCATGTACTATTAAGCTCACTATGGGGAAATGGGAACCGTGGCTGGCCATTAAAACCATTTGTTGAAAGGAAAAATATTTGTGACAAAGCAATTTTGCTTGCAGCAAGGGAATCAGACGAGATGTATAATGATGCTTGCAGATTCATTAAAGTAGTACTATCTGATCAGCATAGCAGCTTACCCGAGTTGAAGTTAGAGATACGTGCTTCACAGCATGGTAGTGTAGAACAGTTCTTCTCCATTAGGAAAATTTTAGAATACCATTTTATTATACGCTGTTCAGACTATGCGTGGGAGGACAAAGTCATTGAGGGTATTTCTGAGAAGAAAGTTCTTGTCGAAACACTTGTCTTTTATTGGAATCATTGGAAGGCTCTAACTCTAAACCTCTTGGAGAGTATTGAAGAAGCAGATAAAGACAATGAGCTTTTTAAATTCAACTTGAAATTTTTTGGGGTAAGGGCAGAGGTTTTGGAAGGTACAATGGTTTACTTAATAGTCAACAAGGATGCTGATTGGCTAAGAAACTGCGGGGGTCTTCATAGTGATGGAAAGCGTGTAACTTGTAATGGCCAGGAGTTGGTGTGGGCAATGAGGTCTTATTGGCAGTTGGAGTTATTTTCTGTGGGTATAAAGGTGCTTCAAACTCTTAAAGGCCTCCAAGAATCAAAGTCAAAGGGTCCTGCACATCACCAAAGCAAGTCTATTCTAAATCTTTTCGACGTCTCCAATTTTCTTTTAAACGATATTAACCTCACTGGGCCTTGCAAAAAGAAGGTGCAAAGTTTTCGAGGTATCTGTACAAGTTATTTTGATATTGTATTTCCATTGGACTGGCGGAATGCAATATCCAAAGAATTAATAGCTTTACGAAAGACTAACCTTTCGGGCGATTTACTTAGATGGATTATGGAAGAAGATATATATATCAAAGGTCTCACCAAGTTGACGATCGGGAAGGTTATAATGCTAAGTCTAGAGGAAGGGATACCTGAAGAATGTTTGAAAATCATCGATAAGCATAAGTGCAGTTTGAAATTGAAATGTTTCTTTGAGACAATAAGATCCAATGTTCCCGCAGCACTGGTATGTGCTTTGGCTTTGGAAGATAACCTTGAAGAGACAATGTCACCTCACTCTTTCTTATATAGCTTGGACTATCTTATTACAATACAATTAATGTCTTCAGGCGTTTTCTTCACAACCAGATCTTCATTCGTTAGATATGAAATTTGAAAATTTTCTAGTCAACCTATAGATAGGTACTGCCTAAAGATAATAAAGTTATATTTGAATAAGGGGTTGGGGGGGGGGGGGGGGGGGCGTCCATTTTCTGTTTTCTCATCTTGTATTTAAGTACGTAGTTGGTTCAATGAATAAACACAATTTCCATTTCCATTTTTCTTATTAAGTACTTTATATTGTGAGTGTATGATACCAACAATTGGTATCAGAGCGAAATCAAAGAGTTCTTGAAAGTGAGAAAGAGAGATGGCCACTTCTGATAAGTTTGTGCAACCAGCAATTCCAAAGTTTGATGGTCATTATGATCATTGGTCATTGTTGATGGAGAATTTCCTAAGGAGTAAGGAAATGTGGAATCTGGTGGAAGAAGGAATCAGTGGAGAAAAGGTGGCCAATCCAAGTGAAGCACAGAAAAAGGCAATTGATGATGCAAGGCTGAAAGATTTAAAGGTCAAGAACTACCTTTTTCAGGCAATCGAAAGGGAGATTTTAGAAACGATACTCGACAAGAGCACCGCAAAGGGAATTTGGGACTCGATGCGACAGAAATATGAAGGCTCTACGAAGGTAAAAAGAGCACAATTACAGGCTCTAAGAAGAGAATATGAACTGTTATCGATGAAAGTTGGTGAAAAGGTTGACACTTACCTTGCTAGAACGCTAACAGTTGTCAACAAGATGAAGGCAAATGGCGATCCTCTAACCTCGAGCTCTGTGGTGGCCAAGATTCTACGTTCTCTGACTCCAAAGTTTAACTATGTGGTATGTTCTATTGAAGAATCAAACAACCTCGATACTATGACTATTGATGAGTTACATGGTAGCCTGTTGGTCCATGAGCAACGCATGACTGGACAACAACAGGAAGAAGATCAGGTCTTGAAGGTGACAACAAGCTCATCATATCGTGGTAGAGGACGAGGACGAAGTGGTTATCGAGGTCGAGGACGTGGCAGAGTTTCATTCGATAGGAATACTGTCGAATGTTATAAATGTCACAAATTGGGTCATTTTCAGTATGAATGTCCAGAGTGGGAGAAGGATGCAAATTATGCAGAATGTGATGATAGTGAGGAGATGGTGTTGACTGTTCAAGGAGAAGAAAGCAGCCTGCTAAAAAAGTGTACGTGGTTTTTAGATTCGGGATGCTCGAATCACATGACAGGTGATAGAAGATGGTTTTACTCACTAGACGACACTTATCGTAATCATGTCAGACTTGGTAACGATGTTCGAATGGCTGTCATGGGTAAAGGTCATGTACGACTTGAAGTTGAAGGCATTACCCATTCTTTGACTGATGTTTATTATGTACCTGATCTCATGAATAATTTGATCAGTGTGGGTCAGGTTCAGGAGAAGGGAGTGACGGTATTGATAAAGGAAGGTCTTTGCAGTCTTTATCATCCAAAGAAGGGCTTAACTATAAGGTCACGAATGACAACAAATAGGATGTTCTTGTTCAAGGCTAATCCAGTGAGTAGTATGGAGAACGGAACCAATGGTGTATGTCATAAAGCAGAGGTAGAGATCGATAGCAACACTCAACTTTGGCATCAAAGGTTTGGCCACATCAATACCAAGAGTTTACAACTATTACATGACAAGAATTTAGTGAAAGGGCTGCCACCCATCAAAGATGAAGATAAGCCATGTGCAGATTGCTTAGTGGGAAAACAAGCACGAGAATCTTTCCCAAAGACCAGCTCTTGGAGGGCCACCCAACGTTTACAGTTGATACATTCAGACATTTGTGGGCCGATATCACCTCAATCGAGCAGTGAGAAGAGGTATGTAATTAATTTTATAGATGATTTTTCTCGAAAATGTTGGAGTTATTTCTTGACAGAAAAATCACAAGCCTTAGAGACATTCAAGAAATTTAAAGTTCTTGTTGAGAAGGAAGCTGAAGTAGAGATTAAGTGCTTAAGAACAGATAGGGGAGGAGAGTTCAACTCTGGTGAATTCAAGTTGTTTTGTGAAAGCCATGGTATACGAAGACAACTTACGGCCGCATATACACCACACCAAAACGGTGTGGCAGAAAGGAAGAATCGGACCATTTTGAATATGGTAAGAAGCATGTTGAACGCGCGAAATGTTCCGAAGAAGTTTTGGCCAGAAGCACTTAACTGGTGTATTCATATTCTTAATCGAAGTCCCACCGCAGCTCTTGAAGATTGTACGCCAGAAGAAAAATGGAGCAACAGGAAGCCGTCAGTCGGTTATTTCAGAGTATTTGGATGTGTTGTTCATGTACACATTCCTAAAGAAAAAAGAAAGAAATTGGATGACAGAAGTTTAAAGTGTGTGATGTTTGGTGTTAGCGAGGAATCGAAAGCCTATCGGTTATACGATCCCGTTAATAACAAAATTGTAATCAGTAAAGATGTGGTGTTTGAAGAAGGAAAGGCTTGGCCATGGAATCAAGGTTCTGTAACAGAAAAATCAGATCTTAATTGGGAAGATGATGACTATGAAAGTGACGATTCAACTGAGCCTGGTAATACTGGGTTTGATGGATCCAATGATGTACATGTTGGGTCTTCTAATGGTGAGCCAGATAATCGCTGTCAAATAAGCCCACAAGCAGGAACAAATGACGAAAGAAGAAAAAGGGTAACAAAGACGCCTATTTGGTTGAACGATTACGTCAGTGGAGAAGGTCTCTCAAGTGACGACGAGAATGTGGCTATGTTCTCTTCTACATCAGATCCCGAAAATTATGAAGAAGCATCACAAGAAGAATGTTGGAAGCTTGCCATGAAACAGGAGATTGAATCAATAGAGAAAAATCACACATGGGAACTCTGTGATTTGCCTACTGGAGCCAGACCGATTGGAGTAAAATGGGTATTCAAGACCAAATTTAATCAAGATAGTTCAATTGATAAACATAAGGCACGGTTAGTAGTAAAAGGGTATGCTCAGAGGCAGGGCATAGACTATTCGGAAGTTTTCGCTCCCGTGGCCAGATGGGATACTATTAGAACCATACTTGCATTCGCAGCTCAACGAGGTATGAAAGTTCATCAATTGGATGTTAGGAGTGCATTTTTGTATGGGGAGCTGGAAGAAACAGTGTTTGTAGAACAACCCCAAGGGTTTGAGATACAAGGACAGGAAGAGAAAGTTTATAGATTGAGAAAGGCTTTGTACGGGTTGAAGCAGGCCCCTAGGGCCTGGTACGGTCGCATTGAAGGCTATTTTAAAAGGCAAGGCTTCAACAAGTGCCCTTATGAACCAACACTCTTTGTCAGGTCAGATAAAGAAAAGGAGCTGCTTATTGTTTCAGTTTATGTTGATGATTTGATTGTAGCAGGATCGAATCTAAGTTTGATTGAAGAATTCAAGACCTCAATGAAATCTGAATTTGAAATGTCAGATATGGGGGAAATGCATTATTTTCTTGGTGTAGAAGTGGTTCAAAATGAAATGGGAATCTCTATATGTCAGAAGAAATATGCTCGTGAGATTCTTGCAAGGTTCAACATGGAAGATTGTAATGGTGTCAAAAATCCTATTGTTCCAGGATGCAAATTGGTTAAAGATGATCACAGTGGTTTTGTTAATGCAACTTTGTATAAACAAATGGTGGGATGTATCATGTACTTGACGGCCACAAGACCGGATCTAATGTTTGTTGTTAGTTTACTTAGCAGATACATGGAAGCTCCTACAGAGCAACATATGGCAGCTATGAAAAGGGTTCTGAGATATATCCAAGGAACATCGTCTTTTGGAGTGTGTTACAAGAAGAAAGGAAGTGATCAGTTGGTGGCATTTTCTGACAGTGATTATGCAGGTGATTATGATAATCGAAGAAGCACGTCTGGCTATGTTTGTTTCTTAAGTGGAGCTGCTGTGGCTTGGTCATCTAAACGACAACCAATTGTGACTCTCTCTACTACAGAAGCTGAGTTTGTTGCTGCTACAACATGTGCTTGTCAAGTGATTTGGCTTAGGAGAATTCTAAGGCACATTGGTTTGCCACAGGAAGAAAGTACTATTATAGTTTGTGACAATATGTCAACTATTAGATTGTCAAGAAATCCGGTGATGCATAACAGAAGCAAGCATATTGATGTTCGGTATTATTTCCTCCGAGACTTGGTAATCGAAGGGGTTATAGAATTAAAGTATTGCAACACACAATCTCAAATTGCTGACTTGATGACAAAGCCATTGAAACTTGATCAGTTTGAGAAGTTACGTAGCAGACTGGGCATGAGTGAGATAAACTAAAGATGTTAATCCTTTAGTTTAGGAGAAGGTATGTTGAATAATTGAGTCAAGTCAATAAACTCCTGATGTGCAGGAAGAATTAGTTTATTATTTGAAAGTTTTCTAGTCTACCTATAGAATAGGTACTGCCTAAAGAATAGGAGTTAGTTTTGAATAACGTCCATTTTCTGTTTTCTCATCTTGTATTTAAGTACGTAGTTGGTTCAATGAATAAACACAATTTCCATTTCCATTTTTCTTATTAAGTACTTTATATTGTGAGTGTATGATACCAACATGGACTATCTTATTACAATACAATTAATGTCTTCAGGCGTTTTCTTCACAACCAGATCTTCATTCGTTAGATATGTTGCTAGAAATATCAAGAATTTGCCACCGCGTGGAGGGCTTTCTGATGGTACTGTAGACCTTATTACTGAAATTGTCAGGAAAATTCTCAAGGATAAAAGGTCTACTGCATCATGGATTAGAAAATCAGATATCAATAGCCCCGACTACCATCGACTTCTAATGTTAAAGATGATTATGATACTCTCATTGATTAGTTTGAATGGAGGATTAGTAGAAAAAGATGGAGGATTAGTAGAAAATGATGGTGGATTAGGAGGTTTTCCTGGGATAATAGTCCGTTTGCTAAAGGGTAATGCTGATATGCTTCCAAAGACGTTTGTCTCTATTCTTCTAAGGGGAAGGAAGGGTCTTCTAACGCCAGAAGTGATTGCCGAAGCTTTTTCAAGCGTTGACGACCCTCTAGTGATTGTGTGTTCTAGAGATATCGATATTCATGCTCCTTGTGCTATAAAGGTGGACCCTAATAAATCTGAAGACGAGATAATGGACCTATTATTTACGAGAAATACAGAGAGTGTCACTCACAAATCAGGCACGTCTCATCATGTTGAAGAAAGAACTAATGGTTTGCCAGTTAAAGACATTCAAACAACTGATGGTAGCAAGAAAGGAAAAAAGGGAAAGAAGTGTGGGAAAGGTAAAAAGAAATGACAACTCCACCTCCCAGTACAAACAGTTTCTTGGAATCAAATTATTGGACATGCTACTAAATGATCTTGAAGTTGTGGTTTCTTTTTAATATTTCAGCTTCATGGTTTTGTTGCAGCTCAAATGGTATGAGTTGATGTTAATAAGATGAGAAAGATATATTCTTTTGGATTTACTATTTCGTGTCGAAATGATGATAATCTAACAATTTTCCTATAATTTTGATGCCTCCAAAACGTGTTAATGACATTGTTAGCACCTTATAAACGTTTAAAAGAAGCTCGCACACACAAGCATGAGAAATCGCCCCTTGTTTCGGTCAGAATGAATCCCCGGGACATTAGCTTCCGCCAACACTGAACTATTAAGGATCGCATCCCGCGAATATTCTACATTATAGCCTGCAACTGATTTAGCTTCCGCTTCTGAGAGATCAAACGGAGCTCGATTAGTTTCTGCTTTTTTTTCCATGTTTTTTTTTTAATTCCCACCGTCAACAATGAACTATTAAGGATCACATCCCACGCATATTCTACATTATAGCCTACAACTGATTCAACTTCCGTTTCTGGGAGATCAAACAGGGCTCGATTAGTTTCTGCTAGACAAGAAATAAAGAACATAAACCTTGTGCTATTTCACAGTAGGATTTCAAAGTCTTACGAAGAATATAATTTACTTTTATCCATTTTTTTTAATTCCTTCGAGACAGAAAGAGAGTCTTTTGACTCATTTTTTAAGGAGCAGTGAAAACTAAATGGGAACTTTTGTTGGTTGTTGACCAACGAAAAGCATGCTATTCAAATCATTTTTTTAGTTGATCAAATATAACTTCTGTTTCTCATTTTGCATTTGAAATTACTAGTGTTGACGACTTATTTTGGAACTAAACGACAAAAAAACATAGTCGTTTACTTCTCTCTGTCGTCTTTTTAGTTGTTCCTATATATATAATCAATCATATAGTTCAAACAAAAAGAAAATCTGTTATCAATAATACTTGTAAGCTTCGTATTGAATATTATAACTTTGTTAAACCAAATTACTAAGAATGAGACGACTTTGACTAGATAGTGATGTTTTAATTAATTTTTCGCTAATTAAAAATACTTTAATTATTTCGGATGAAGTAATTAAGTTGTCACGATTTATAAAAGTAATCTTGATAGCATCGTGTTTATTAAACGAAGGATGAGACGTTTATGAATTTTGTTCCATCATTCCTAGACCTAGACGTAAATAGTTAAACGACTCACGTTTAAGAGATTTAGTGAGAATGTCGGCAATGTTGTCTTCCGAAGAAAATTTTTCGATAGAAATATATATAGAAAAATATAACCTATACAAAAGACATTGTTAAACTTTTTTTTATAGGTTATAATAGATTAAAAAACATGTTTAGTCGTACTTTTTTAAAATATTTTTCAAAAAAAAAATCAATATCTAATTTTATATAAAAAAATAGAAAATTCAATTTTACCATTCTCTATTTCTTTTCTGTAACAAAATAAAATCTGGGGGACAAATGGTCCAAATATCTTGTTATACGTTTTATTCGTTATCATGCATTTTTGTACGTTTTCGTACGTTTTTATTCGCAAACGGATTGAACCGTGAACGGCTCGGGAGGGACGGTCCGGATGAGGACCGGGTTTTTTTTGGGCTTGTTTGAGAACCGGATTGAACCGCCGGTTTTTCGTTGACCCGGGTTGACCCGGTTTGATAAACCCGGCCGGGTCATGACTTTGTATCAAAAAAATATAACAAAATCTTTTTTTCTCAAGAGGATTTTTCTAATTTTAATGGATAAATTGAAGTGATGGGACATTTATTGTTAGTTAAAATCTTATAACTGAGTCAATAAAGTTAAAACTAACTTATAAACACAACTAAGTTTTATCTTTAGGAATGTTTTTAAACCTAGATTTATATTAATTTGTTGTTGCAAATATTTGTAAATTTATAATAGAAATGAACTTAAATTAAAGCTATATCGGTAGAGTCTTATTTATTTTTTCATCGGTTTCAATCGATGAAAAAATAAAACGAATAAATTATGAAATTCACAACTTTACATATTAAATATAGAAAAAAGTATACATATGTATAAAACCGGTTCGACCCGGCGGTTCAACCGGTTAAACCGGTGATTAAACCGGGTCGATTAAAAAACCGGGTTTTAAAACATTGGTTATCATACATTTTTGTACGTTTTCGTACGTTTTTATTCGTTTTCGTTTGTTTTTATCCATTTTCGTATGTTTATACGTTTTTGTACATTTTCGTCAGTTTTTATCCGTTTTAGTCCGTTTTATACGCTTTTTGATTGTTTTTGTACATTTTTATCCGCTTTTGCACATTTTAATTTGTTTTTGCACGATTTCGCCCGTTTTTAAAGGTTTTCGTTCGATTTACCCGTTTTCGTCGGTTTTTATTCGTTTTCGCCTGTTTTTATACATTTTTGTTCATTTTTATACGTTTTCGTCCGTTTTTATCCGTTTCTGTCTGTTTTATCCGTTTTTATTCATTTACTTCCGTTATTATCTCTTTCCCTCCGTTGTTATCCGTTTTTTTCCATTTACGTCCATTTTTATACTTTTGTGTACGTTTTTGATCGTTTTCGTCGTTTTTACATGTTTTCGTGTGCTTTTATCCGTTTCCGTAGTTTTTATTTATTTTCGCCCGTTTTATACGTTTTCGTCTGTTTTTACACGTTTTGTCTGTTTTATAAGTTTTGTTTGTTTTTATCCGTTTTCGTCTGTTTATACACGTTTTGTACGTTTTATCTGTTTTCGTTCGTATTTATCCGTTTCCGTGTGATTTTATCTATTTTCATCTGTTTTTATCCGTTTTTATTCATTTACGTCCGTTTTTATCTGTTTTGTCCCTTTTTCTATACGATTGTGTACGTTTTTATCGTTTTTTTATTGTTTTCGTTCGTTTTTATACGTTTTGTCTGTTCTTATACGTTTTTTCATGTTTCTTTACGTTTTTGAATGTCTTTATACGCTTTTATCCGTTTTCGTCCGTGATATATGTTTTTGTACGTTTTTATACGTTTTCATCAGTTTATATCCTTTTTCGTCCATACAAAACCCTATAAGCCGTACGTTTGTTACCAATTAACGTACGCAAACGTATGCAAACGTACACAAACGTATAAAAGCATAGAAAAGAATATGAAAACGAATGTAAACGTAAATTAACGTAGAAAACCGTGCGGAAATGTTGAAAATGTGCAAAAACATGTGATAACAAGCGAAAACGTAGAAAAACGTGCGATAATGAGCGAAAACGTGCAAAAACGAGCGAAACGTGAGAAAATGAACGAAAACGTAAAAAAATGTGCGAACACATAAAAAAACGCTCAAAAACGTGCAAAAACGAGCGAAACTTGTTTTCACAATTATTTGTAATTTATGTTTTATTGCTTCTATAATCGTATTAGAAAAAGTTGACTATGAAATTTTTTTTAATTAAAAATAGCTTGATCTAAACAAATTTCATATTTAAAAAAAAAAGAAAAATACAATTTAATCTAAACATGTTTTCAAAATTCACAACTCTTCTCTATAGAAGAAAACCATTTCCTTCTCTAGAAATTTAAAAACAGAAAAACGTGAAATTTTTTCTGCAACTAAACACCACCGAAGCCCCCTCCCCCTCCCCTTAAGAACACCATTTGTACCCTTTATTTTTTTGTGTTTTTACTTTTTCTATTTTTATAATTTTGTTTGTATTATAAAACTACAAAATGGAAAATGCGGAAAAAAATATAAAGTCTAACAAGTCAAAAGTATTAAACTGAAAAAAGTACGGAACAAATTTGATAAAAATTTGTATTGTACTATTAAAATGGAAGTTAAAGGCAAATGTTTTGTACACTTTAATACTTTTTGGTGAGCCATACATTTTTTAGGGGTAATTATATATTTTTTTTGAACATCGGAATTTTATTAACCAACACTAAAAAAGGGGTAATTATATTTTTGGTGCGTGTTATTGGTGGTGTGATCACTGGACTCGGTTTTAGTGATGGTTATGAAACAATGTTGGCGGTAGAGGCGGCGAGGCGTTTCGAAGCGAGTTCGAGCTTCATGTTTTGTTAAGCGAGGTGGGTGTTAAACTTATCCATGATATCAGCTAATTTAACGAGGGATTCTTCGAGGGTTGGTGGTTTAGATGGTTTGGATGTTGGAGGCATTTGAGAAAGCAATGAAAGCACCATTGTTAGATACCAATTCGAGATGGTAAGTCTCCTAAGAACTAGATGAAGAAGCAGAAGGATAAGGCCCTTTGA
>BQNB010106448.1:0-23390 GCA_026074375.1 Tanacetum coccineum | reverse complement strand
ATTTTATATGAATTTTTAAAGTTTTTGAAGCCAGATCAGACGGGTGGTCCCCTTAAATATAAGGGGGCCGGCCATACACTTTAAGGGGGTTGGCCATCTGACACTTAGATTTGCCATTTTTTGTACAAAATTGTTTACTTACTTTGCAAAAAGGTGTATAACTTTCTGAACTTGATACCGAACATATAACACTTATTTTAAGCATCATTTTTTACCTCGAGCTAGTATAATTAGTGTATTTAACAACAAAACTAATACAAGTTAAGCAACAAAATAGTTTTCATATTTAATCCCCCTTCATGGGTAATTTAATACATGGATCATACTCAATTTTTAAAACCATTTGTTTTGAAAATTAGAGTGACGTGGCTCCTGATACCAACTGTGGAAATCATAGAATACCAATTGTGGAAATCGTAGAGGGGCGGTGAATAAGTTTTCATTAGAAAACTTAAAATATTTCATATCAAATTATCCATCAAGTTAGATGCAATATGATAAGTGTGAATAATGCATCTATATCCACTAGAACATGTCATAACAATATAAGCACAATCACAATGTTAACTTCTATCTATGACACAATCATCATCCAAACAATATAAGCAACAATCAACACACATATAGATCTAATGCAAATATAAATGTAAGGCGATAAGGTAAATAAAGATGTAAAGCGAAAAGTAAAAGAAAGTGCAAACCGGACGCGATGATTTATAGTGGTTCGGTCACGAAGCACCTCTTCGCCCTACTCCACTCTCCGAGTACCCAACTCGAGAGTTACTTCACTAGTCAACAAGCTCCATTTAGGCGGAGAAAACCGAACATAACTAAGCTCACACCGATTTCTAACACTAAGCCAAATGTCGAGTTCTAATCCTAGCTAGAATCAATCTATCACAACTAACCACACTACTTCACAACAATTCACAACTTCTCTTCACCACACAACTTCACTTCACTGCACGACTTTACTTCACTTCACTTCACTACTTCTTCACTACGATTCACAATTTCTTCACTACGATTCACAACTTTACTTCACCTAGACACTACTACGATCACATCAATATAACATTACTTACTAACCAATATAACACTACTACTAATCCAAGCTAGAACCAATCTATCACAACTAACCACACTACTTCACAACAATTCACAACTTCTCTTCACCACACAACTTCACTTCATGACTTCACTTCACTTCATAACTTCACTTCACTTCATAACTTCACTTCACTACTTCTTCACTACGATTCATAACTTCTTCACTATAATTCACAACTTTACTTCACTTAGACACTACTACGATCACACCAATCTAACACTACTTACTAAGATCACCCCGATCTAACTATACTTCCTATGATCACCACGATCTTACAAATATACACACCATGATCATCATGATCTAACTATTACACAAGTTTGGAATACATGGACTCGATCTATACATTGTGAATGTAAGACATGTCACGAATGCACTAACTACATAACTTTGTATCTTGATGAAAATGAGAGTTCTTATCTTGCACTTGGAGGAATAAGCTTGAATCACTTAGAAACAAATACTTATTATTACATGATCAAAGGTTTTTAGAATATGTGTGAGATGTATAAACTGATTTGGGACAGAAAGAAAAGGTGCAAAAGGTTAGAAAATCAGTGGAGAATAGTCCAGTATTTATAGGCAAACTGGGGAGCCTTTTTGTTTGGTTGGTCCCCTTAATTCCTATGGCCGGTCCCCTTAATTCATATGTCAGTCCCCTTAATTTTAAGGGAACTGGCTAGACTAGGACGCTCCCTTTTTGTCTTTTTCAGTGGAGGTGTTTTCTGGAATATTTCTAGTCGTTTTTAGGTAGGAAATTTGAATTCAAAATATTTATTTTGAATAAAAAATTTCTTTTAAATCTAAAAATATTTTGTAAAAGTTATAAAAATATTTGTGACATTTTTATAAAAAATGTGAGGTTAAATAAAAATTCCTTTGATCATAAAATAAATTAAGCAATTATTTATTCATACCTTAAGTGATTAACGTCGGGTGCAAACTTCGTGGAAGCAGACTTGAGATGTCCAGAAGTATGTTTGTCGTATGAAGTGCATGATGATTTGTTCACGAGTAACTAAGCACAGTTAAAAAATTACGTTATGTGTTATAAATTACATGTTTGTCATCACCAAAACATGAAGAGAATGTATAGATTGAATATCGTAATATTTCTATTCTACCAACAATCTCTCCCTTTTTGATGATGACAAAATATGTAAACTATAACTCATAGTAAAATGTATTTTTTTTTTATAATTACTTGTTTACACCTTCTTCTCTCTCCCTTTTTGTCGAAAGGCTAAAAGGTGAACTCTTAGTGAGACTTTTACAACCACTTTAAACCTAACAAAAGAAGGCAGCTTGCATCATCCCCAATAAGTCTTGCTCCTTATCACCCCGTTAATCATCCAAGATATCGTACTTTGACACGCAGCCCCCTTAGCTCATTGCACTCTTATGACACTTGCATTCCATGTATATAGACTCTAGCGGATCCATGGATCAAATTTGTTGCAAACTCTTAACCTACATCAATGGTTAGTTTCGTGCAACATAATACTTATATAGGAGCGATATTAAAGGGTTGGATACACATATCAAGAAATGTGTAGATGTCATAATGGTTGCAACTCATCCTCGGTGTATGATCCCCCTTGTTTGGGGCACCAAGGAATGGAAGTGTTTTACAAATGAAAAAATTAGTAGAAAAGTGCACATATATAATAACGATGATATAATATATATATTAGATTATATATATATATATATATATATATATATATATATATATATATGTAACACCCCCAAATTGGGTCGCAGCGGAATAAGGGTCCGGGGCGTGTTACTTCTCAGATCACTAGCACAAGATATATATTGAACGACAATTAAAAGTCGTTTTAAAACTAATACATTGGATTTAACAAAATGTTTACAAAAGCTCGAAGCTTCACTTGTTTACTTGTTATTATTACAAAGATTTCCAGCCCATAACAGGTATACAAAAGGTAATCGACGAAAATCTTTAATGCAGGACATCCAAAACATAACCACCAATGTATCCCTTTTTACACCCCGTGCCCTAATGATCTCCTGAAAAACATTACATTTAAAACGTCAACATAAAGTTGGTAAATTTCATAGGTTTATGTAAATGTATAAGCAGGACCGCAAGACTTTCCCCGTGATAATGCAACGGATGCAGACATCACAAAATGTAATTACGTTTTCCTAAGCTCATGACATCGAAGCTCGACATAAATGAATACAATATATAAATATTGCCTACATTGCCCGTGACGATGTTCAACCCGTAACATCTAAAATCCGACATGATATACGTTCGTTTCCAGTGATAGCTAGTCACCCGAACGGGGAGGTCAATCCCAAATAGATCTATCTATAATCATTCGCGCTTACATTCCAGTAATTGACAGTTCATGATTCATGGGCATAGTGGGTTATCGCTACTTAGGCAAAACGTAATCATGATAAAATGTACACTTGCGTCCAATTTGTAAAACATGCATATGTTTCTCACCCCAAAAACTTGTAAATCAATAATTGTAAAACATGGGGCTATGAACTCACCTTGAGTGAGTAAATTGATAATAAAATATCCCAAGTAAAAACGCGTCACGCTAACGCCCGAATGCAACCTAGATATTATAGGTGGAATCAGTATTCAAGTACGTTGTCTAACAACTACCATATATAATCCTATAAAGTTATCATCGTACTATCGTTCGGGCTATCATAATTTAAGAAGTCATGACATGACGTATGAGGAGCTAGGATACTTTAAATCGTAAATCCAACAGCTCGCCAATACGCCATCCGAAAAGGCCTCATTATGAAATGCCCTATTAATATATCACTTTGATAACTAATAATATATATATTTCTATATAGCTATAATCACAACAATCCGTTTAAGTGCATATCGTATTTATAAAGTAAAAACGTTTATAATTATGCCTTTAGCAAAAATGACATAACTTTGTCGTTTTAAGTCCGTTTCTCTCGTTTCTTACGTCCACGCTTTCGTATTAAGACAAGTGATCATAATATTGCATTTTTAAGTTTCCAAGATTCTGTTGTGAATAGGGTTTTTACTGTTCATTACAGAATATAACACTATTAACGCGTAACCCCGTAAATTCGTATCTTATTCTGTATAGCCTGTTTTTAAGCGATTCCTTTCGAACACGTTCTCGTATTTGAAAGTTTATCATAGTATGATGTTTACAAGTATAGGTTTACTCTGCCATGAATAGTATTTTTATAAAATTTGTTTAACAAAGTTATTTAGTCGTCGTAAACTCGTAACTAGTGTATCTTCTTCGTTATTAATCTGTTTTTCGAGTTTCTTATCATTTTGGAATCCTTATGAGATGTACTATCTTTATAAAACCTAATATGGCTGTTACCAAATTCGAACCAAAACAGCAAGTTTGAAGTTTGTTATTAAAACATGTTTTAAGCTTGATTTTTGTACCATTATGCTTCAACACCTTGTTACAACTACTTTACAACATTTATATCTTATGTCATACATATATAAAGTCCATTAGATCATGTTTTGTCCAAGAGAGTCCAAGGTAACAAGATTAACATGTTATTTACACCATTTTCACTTGTAACTTATTAAGTTAACATTAAAACCCTAATTTGTACTTATACATGTTAATACTTAACCAACATGTTAAAACACTTATACATTCCTTTTAACATGATATTACCATCCATATAATATGTAAATTAATTCAACATGGACTTGATAATAAGTAAAAATTCATTTTACATATTCAAAAGTACCCTAAATGGTGATTTAACTAGATAGAACATATGAACACATAAAATCTTAGTTATGAAATGATTAAGCTTTTAAATAACCTTGTGTGGATGAGTAGAGAAAATAATAACAATCACACCCTTGTGATTAACAACATTGGCTTGAAAATATAAGGTGAAAACCCTAATTTTTCCAAGTAAACCCTTGCTTCCTTTTCTTGCTTCCTTCCTTGCAAATGGTTAACCAAGCCTTGAAACCATCTTAGTAGGTCTTAGATATGATGTGTGTATGCTTGTATATGTGGTAGAAAATTTTGTATGGATTGTGTATGTTTGTTATTTTGAGCCGTGGGCATGTATGAAGGAAATGGGAGAGTTTTGATTTTGTTTACACTTTGGAAAATGAAAGATGAGTGTTTACTTGTTAGCTAAAGTCTTATATAGATGGAAGACTAAGTCAAGGACTTCAAGGAAGGTTCCTAGGGCAAGTAGTCAAGTGGTAACAAAGGTGTAAGGCTTTGTTCCCTTGATATTTACCAAATCTTGATATTTAGGGCAAGTGACATGCACCTAGATATTTGTTGGTCCTATCTTCACCAAATTCGGCCACATACTTATATATGGGATGATATTTTGATTAAATAAAATTTAAGTATTGGGTACAAATTTTGGGTATTTGATGAAGCGTAGATAAGTTAACGTGTTTCCGGGAAGGCCTAAACGTACTTTATCGTGAAACATAACCACTTAACGTAACCAATAAAAATAAAATGTGCAATGTTAATAATTATCCTCTAAATAACCATATAACACTTTCTTGAGGTAAACATTTAATCGTTTAATGCCCGTTTACATTGAATGATCATTTTTAGTTTACGCGATTTAGCTTAACGATTACGATTTAAAAGCAAACGCGTAAAACCCTAAAAATAAATTGTGAATTACATAACGTCATACAATGACCTAAAATATGAGGTGTTATAGTCTTCACCCGTTAAATGAGCCTTGTCCTTAAGGCTTATCACACGGCACTTGACGATGGTGCATTCTTGGTGAAGAGGTGTGGATATTTCTTCCTGAATTGATCTTCACGTTCCCATGTAAAATCAGGGCCTCGCTTAGAGTCCCATCGAACCTTGACAATTGGGACTCGGCTTCGCCTCAACTATTTGACTTCACGATCCATGATTTCTACAGGCTCTTCAACAAAATGAAGCTTATCACCCACTTGGAGTCCTTCCAACGGAACGACTAATGGATCGTCAGAATAACATTTCTTCAAGTTGGATACATGAAACATGTTGTGGACCCTGCTCAGCTCTTGAGGAAGCTCAAGCTTGTAAGCAACGGCTCCAACCTTTTTCAACACCTTGAAAGGTCCGACATATCTGGGGTTTAACTTCCCCCGTTTTCCAAAATGTATGACCCCTTTCCAAGGCGAAACCTTAAGCATAACTTTATCTCCAACTTGAAACTCCATCGGTTTATGCTTTAAATCAGCGTAGCTCTTTTGTCGATCGCGAGCGGTTTGAATCCTTTGTTTAATCTGGATGATCCTCTCCGTTGTTTCTAGCACTAATTCTGGACTAGTGAGTTGAACTTGTCCAACCTCGGCCCAACACAAGGGTGAACGACACTTTCGACCATAAAGTGCTTCAAATGGTGCAGCCTTATTGCTAGCATGATAACTATTATTGTATGAAAACTCGACTAATGGCAAATGTTTAACCCAACCATTTCCAAAGTCGATTACACAAACACGTAGCATATCCTCAAGAGTTTGGATGGTTCTTTCGCTTTGTCCGTCGGTTTGCAGATGATATGCAGTACTCATATCCAAACTTGTACCTAAAGCCTTCTTAAGTGACTTCCAGAAATTTGTTGCGAACCGAGGGTCACGATCACAGATAATTGAAACAGGTATTCCATGCTTCGTGACTACCTCCTTTAGGTATATTCTTTCCAGTTTATCCATAGGATCCATTTCCCTCATTGGTATAAAAATGGCAGACTTTGTAAGTCGGTCAACGATCACCCAAATAGTGTCATATCCTTGTGACGACTTAGGAAGCTTCGTGACAAAATCCATCGTGATGTTGTCCCACTTCCATTGAGGTATCTCGGGTTGTACTAACAAACCCGATGGTCTCTAATGTTCAGCCTTGACCTTAGCACAGGTCAAACATTTGCTAACATAGGTGGTGATGTTGGCTTTCATATTGGGCCACCAGTATAGTTTCTTCATATCCTGGTACATCTTGTCAGAACCCGGATGAATAGAGTATTTAGACTTGTGGGACTCGTGCATGATCACAGTCCTTAAGTCGCCATAACATGGTAACCAACTCCTGCCATTTAAGCACATAGTTCCATCCGCACGTGGTTCCAACTTTTCCGTTCTAAGTTTCTCCGGATCTTTTGAATTCTCAACCAACATACCTCCAACATCTTCGCTTTTGATGTTCTCTGGTTTCCGTGCTTCAGTCTGAGCTTTCAGGATTTGTTTAGGAAGATCCAAGCCAATAGTCATCACTAAGGCCCGAACCCTTAGTGGTTCTCGTTCCTTCCTGCTCAGAGCATCAGCAACAACATTCGCCTTCCCTGGGTGATAACGAATTTCGCAATCGTAATCACTCAGCAACTCTAACCAGCGACGTTGCCTCATATTTAATTCCTTCTGATCAAGAATGTGTTGTAAACTTTTGTGATCAGTGAACACCGTGCACTTGGTTCCGTACAGATAGTGCCTCCAAATCTTTAGAGCGAACACTACTGCCCCAAGTTCTAAATCATGAGTCGTATAGTTCTTTTCATGAATTTTTAACTGGCGTGATGCATAAGAAATCACCTTTTCTCTTTGCATCAACACAGCGCCCAAACCCTTCTTTGAAGCATCGCAGTATGCGATGAAATCTTCGCTTCCCTCAGGTAAGGCCAGGATTGGTGCACTGCACAGCTTCTGCTTCAACAGTTGAAAAGCTGCTTCTTGTTTATCGCCCCAATCAAACTTGACACCTTTCTGGGTTAGTTTGGTCATTGACTTGGCGATCTTTGAAAACCCTTCGATGAATCTTCTATAATAGCCGGCAAGGCCCAAAAATTGGCGAATCTCTGTTGGTGTTTTAGGAGACGCCCAATCTTTGATAGATTCAATCTTGGCAGGGTCAACGTGAATACCTCGACAGTCAATCACGTGACCGAGGAATTGTACCCTGGAGATCCAGAATTCACACTTGGAGAACTTGGCGTACAATTCTTCCTTCTTAAGCACAATTCCAAGATCGGCCTAAGTGTTCTTCATGTTCACTTCTTACTTTGGAGTCAGATCCCAAAATGTCATTGATGAAGACAATTACAAACTTGTCTAGTTCGGTTTACACACCCAGTTCATAAGGTCATGATCCACGGCAGGTTGAATTTGTCAATCAAAAGACATGACTTGGAATTCATAGTGACCGTATCGAGTCCTGAATGCAGTCTTGGGAATGTCTTCTTCTCGAACCCTCAACTGGTGATACCTTGGCCTCAGATTGATTTTTGAATAAATACTTGACCTTTGCAGCTGGTCGAATAGGTCATCGATCCTTGGGAGTGGGTAGCAGTTCTTCACTGTCAGTTTTTTCAATTCCCTATAATCGACGCACATCCAGAAGGACCCATCTTTCTTCTTTATAAACAGAACCGGAGCTCCCCAGGGTGAGGAACTTGGTCTTATGAAGCCTTTGTCCGTAAGTTCCTGTAGTTGCTCCGCTAGTTCCTTCATTTTGGACGGTGCTAATCTATATGGTGCCCGTGCTACAGGTGTAGCACCCGGTACCAAATCGATTCGAAACTCTACTTGTCGAGTGGGTGGTATACCCAGCAAGTCCTCAGGAAAAATTTCAAGAAATTCTTGAACAACTGGCACATCTTCAAGTCGTTTCTCCTTTGACTTGTCTTCGTCTTTGGTTGCGGTGATATTTGCTAAGAATACATGACATCCCTTCGTTAAATACTCTTGAGCCTTAGTACACGAGATGATGTTTAATCGGGTCCCGTGTTTATTGCTGCTTCCGTCACCTCGAACGATTAAAATTTCGTCTCCAAAAGGAATATCGAAACGATCTTTTCCGCACATACAATAACAACCCGGCATGGTACTTTGCCAACCAATCCATACCAATTATTACGTCAAAACTACCTAGTTCTACGGGCATTAGGTCTATGTTGAAAGGATGATTTAAGAAGTTTAACGTACAACCCCGGATAATAGTGTTTAACCCAACAATTCGCCCGTCGGCTAGTTCGACATTATAATCATGATCTAATGCAGTCGGAGTGATAACAATTCGAGAGCTAAATGCAGTAGATACAAAACTCCTATCGGCATCGGTATCAAATAAAATAGATGCATATCGGTTGTTTAGGAGAAACGTACCCGTGACGACATTGTTGTCCGGGTTTGCCCCTGCATTGCCCACGGCATACACCTTTGCCTGAGCCTTGGCATTTCCAGCCTGATTACCCCGGTTGTTGTTGTTCTTCAATTTTGGGCAATCCTTCTTGAAATGCCCTTGAGCACCACATTCAAAACAAGCCCTCTGATTAGCCCCAGTGTTGACATTTGGGGGACTCCTGCAGTCACGAGATACATGACCAAATCGGTTGCACTTGTGGCATTTGGGAGCACAAGGACCATCATGGTGATAGTTACATTTGGGACACAGAGGTTTAGGCCCTCCGTATGGTCTCCTGTCACCATTTCTTTTCTTGCGGTAATAAAGCTCTTTTCTTTTGGGGGTGTTTTTGCTCTTGTTTGGGTGCTGTTTAGGGTTGTTCCTAGCGGTGGCATTGACTTTCGTTTGGTGTAGACTGTCATTCAGCCTAAGTGTTTGATCTTTTTGTCCATGAGGGTTAGTGGCAAAACTGCAATTGCTTCGTGCTTAGTTGTTGGCTTGGCGACCATCACACTGCCATGGATCGTGGCGGGGCTATGCCACCGACTATTCTCAACAGGTCTATTTCTTCGGTAACATTCCGATCGCACAATAGTGCCTAGTTCTTGGAAACGTTGGCTATTGATTACCACATCGTTACCCTTTCACCTTTAAATTCACATTTCGAACTCCAGTTTTCTTAATTTTTCGCCCTTGGGCAGTATTTGTTTGTCATCAATCTTTTTTTAGTTGTCCCCATGGCATTGCTACTGGGCAGCTTCAAGAGGAGTGGTTTTATAATGGTGAGTTCCACCATGTAAGAGCATTTCCTTGCAGGGTACACGTAGCAAATTTGACCTGGCATGCTACTGTACAGTTGCTTATGCTATAAACAGACTCCATCTTTTCAAACCACTGAGTGAGTCCGTACAACTCCTCAGTGCCCTTAAAGTTCAAGGGTTGGCATTTTAGGAAGTCCGGGTAGGTGCTTTTACGAGCAACCTGCACAGGCCTTCTGGCACCCGTTCCTGAAGTATGGCTATCATCGCCATTTCTGGTTGCATCACGTGCTGCCAGTGCAGCAGTAATGCCTTCGTTTAATCATTGCCTGAATTTGGGCATGGTGACAGTGTAGTGGATGTGTCGGTGACTGGTGTCGGTGTTGCACTTGGGTTTAACCTCGTGGTCCTTCTCTTTGGTGCCATTTTCTTGAAATCACAAGAAAACATAATACCCGTTAGATTTCATAAAATCATAACTATGACATAACATATACACATTAAATAAAAACGAGATCACATCACACAGTGAAATGTACAACCGTTATTGAAATTAACCATGGTATAACCAAATCGACATTCATTTATAATAAATTCGATTTCATAGATAACGTAATCCGTCCTTTTCATATATAACTTGGAAAAACATACATGTTCGGTTCAGATACAAGATGATTACTACACTTAGGTTACAAGATAAAAGAAACAACCTAAAGCCATACTAGCCGGGATATACCCGTAACACTTAGTATACTTTACAAGATAGATAATACCTGAACAAAAGACCTATACTGGGTAGCTAAACAAAACAAAAGATCTATACAGTTTGCTAGCTGGGAATAACCCATAATACTTAACAGACTGCATAGCATAGCTACAACATAACCAAATCTCGTAACTGCTACCAGCCTCTCCTGGTGCATCAGGCTGTGTCGGACCTTTTGTGGGTCCACGCTGCCTCTAAAACTCGTCCATCTGAGTCTATAGTCCTTTCAGCAACTCTAATACCTTAGTCAACTGGACCTGCCTCTTGTGGTATGATGCCTACAACTCTTTAATCACCCCTTGTCTCCTGTGATCTGCTGACTGTAACTCTAAAATCAATGCACTCTGCGCCACTATCGTAGTATGTAATGACATAACATCTGAACGTGCATAGTCGCTAGCGTCCATGGATAGTCCCCAAGCCTCACGAGCCATCCTAGCCTCTCTCTCTATCATTACTGCTAAACGACGATGAACATGCCTATCCCTATACAACAGTTTGACTCGGGCTCTTAGTAGAGCCCGGTCATCTTGAGCATCCTCCATCATACCATACATGATGGTAGTCTCCTGCTCAACAGTGGTAGAAAGATTTGTAACCCTCTGATTGACCCCCTCTAGGGTGGTCGGTGCAATCTCCTCGATGGCTCCTACCAGATCATCCCATGTATCTGTAATGCCATAGTCTAACTCCCTAGACATCGGACGTCCGGGAGCGACATCTACCCTATCGACAAATCCATAAAGGTCTCCCCTTGCTACGGAATAAGGGTCTTCCCTCGCTACGGCAGGTCCATCCTGCCTAGCAGCACCGGCTGCTGAACTCTCCCCGACCTCATGATTAGGGGTGGGAGTAGCAAAACGCAGCCTCTTCCGAAGCGGTAAACAACTCTCAGGAACTTCGATATGAGTAGGGCTATTGGGTGGTGGTGATGGTATAGGTAATGGTGGTGATGGTATCTGTGGTAATGGAGATGATAGTGGAGTAAGTGGTGATGGTGGTGGAGTGGTTAAGGCAAGAAGTCTCTCGACCTCTTCCCTAGGAGGAAGTGATATGGATGGCTCATCCCGGATAGATATCCTGGCAGTCATACGGTGTACAGGTGGGACAGAGTCGGCCAGAGCTGGGTGCTCCTCCTCCTCCTCCTCATCCTCGTCCTTGTCCTCATCATTGGCATCATCTCCGGAAGGCTCCTCCTCTGGATCAGACTCAGGAACATATCCTGGTGAGTCAGCAGTGGGTGAGGTAGCGGCATGCAATAGTTGCTCCTCGGCTGGAAAGACATCATCCTCGGGTGGCATATACTTTGGGTACACCGGCTCTGGTACATAAGGTAAATAAACGGGTGAGGGTGGTGCATGCTCTGGCTCCTCCGGGCCAGGCACGTAGTCTGGTGATGGTGGTCCCTCAGGGCCAGGTATGTAGTCAGGCGACGGTGGAACCTCAGGGCCAGGTATGTAGTCTAACCTCAGGGCCAGGTATGTAATCCGGCAATGGTGGAACCTCAGGGCCAGGTAAGTAATCCGGCGATGGTGGAACCTCAGGGCCAGGTATGTAATCCGGTGATGGTGAGACCTCATAAGCAGCCATTATGTAAGCATATGGGTCCTCTGGCATAATGGGTGGTCCATCGACTCCTGGTGAACCGATGTCTGAATCGTCCTCAGATACTGATGTGTATGTAACTATAGAATGCAAAGAATCTGACATGATAATATCTGAAATCAAAATTAGCTTATATAAGTATGCTTATTTATAAGGACGATTATAGTATATTACATTTATGTTATAACATGTATCATCATGTATTGCAATCATGCATGCATCTAGCCTAACCGACTAATGCACAATTAGTGTATGTATGTCCCGTGAAAACCCCTTTGTATGAATGCAATGTTTGAAAATGGTTATAGTCCACCAAAAACATTTAACCTGGTTCTCTATAACCTTGGCTCTTGATACCAATCTGTAACACCCCCAAATTGGGTCGCAGCGGAATAAGGGTCCGGGGCGTGTTACTTCTCAGATCACAACTCAAGATTAATATAAGAACGACATAAGTCATTCCAAAACTGATACAATGGATTTATTAAAAGTATGTGTTACATAAGCCCAAAGGCTTTACTTGTTTACTTTTTTATTATTAAAAAGATTCTCCAGCCATATACAGATACCCAAATTTTTTTTTGTATGCATCTAAATCTTTAATGCATGACTTCATAATATAACCTCCATGTTCCTTGCACCTCGTGCTTAAAGACCTGATAAAATATTGCATATAAAAACGTCAACATAAAGTTGGTGAATTTCTTAGGTTTATGTAAATGTGATGATGTATATGCAGGACCGCAAGACTTTCCATGATAATGCAACAGATGCAGACATCTTCAAAATGTAATTACGTTTACCTTAAGCTCATGACACCGAAGTCTCGACATAATTGAATACAATATATTTAAATAGTGCCTACATTGCCCGTGATGATGTTCAACCCGTAACATCCAGTATCCGACATGTTTATACGTTCGTTTCCAGTGATAGCTAGTCAACCGACGGGAGGTCCTATACCAAATAGATTATCTATAATCTTTTCGCGCTCATCATTTTCAGTACTTGACTGTTTTATGATTCATTGGGACTAGTGGGTTATCGCTACTTAGGCAAACAGTAATCATTGATAAAATGTACACTTGCGTCCAAATTTGTATAAAATTGCATTGTTTTCACCCCAAAAACTTGTTTTAAATAATGGTAAACATGGGCTATGAACTCACCTTGAGTGAGTAAACTGATAACAAAATATTCCAAGTAAAAACGCGGCACGTAACGTCGGAATGCAACCTAGTTAATATAGGTCGAATCAGTAATCAAGTATGTTGTCTAACAACAACTGGTATATAATCCTATATAGTTATCATCGTACTATCGTTCGGGCTATCATAATTTAGGAGGTCATGACATGACACACGAGGAGTTAGGACACTTTATAATCGTAAATCAAAAAACTCGTCAATACGCCTATCCAGAAAGAAGCTTCATTATGAAATTCCCTAGTAATATAGCCTTCGATATCTAATAAACCATATATAATCTATATAGCTATTTCACCATCTATTGTTTAAGTGAAATTCGTTAATTATAATAGTTAACGTTTATAATTACGCCTTTTAGTAAAAATGACATAAATTGTCGTTTAAGCCCGTTTATCGCTTTCTTACGCCCACGCTTTTGTATTAAGACGAGTAGATCATGAAATCTATATTTAGGTTTCAAAAAAAATGTTCTAAAATAATATTTATTTTCGTGAAAATAATTGCATAAATTTTTCGAATAAAAAAAAAATTTCAAAATTTTTATATAAAATTTCAAAATTTTTTTTTTCGAAAAAGATAAAATATTATTAAAACACATGGACGATTTTTGTAACTTTCCTTCAAACGATCGTTAGCTAAATTGACTACGTTGTCACATATTAATAACGGTAGACAAAAACGTTTTGTTTCAAGTTGATAAAAATAATTTGATAGTAATTGGTCATATCGCGTAATTAAAAAGTAAATGGTTCTTTGTGGTAAATTTCACGAAAAGTACGTTGGTTTTGTTGGCTTTTACCAAGTATTAAACTATCGTAAACTTGTAATTAGCGTATTTCTTCGTTTTAATAGGTTTTTCGAGTTCTTTATGACCCTCGATCCTTGTGACATGTAGTATGTTTATAAATTCATAAATATATATGTAAATAAATCAGGATAATTTAAACAGCCCTAAGATATTTGTTTTAAAAAATGTGTTTAAAACTTGTTTTTAGGACTTTTTAGAAACCCTAATTTGCACTTAAACATGTTTATACTTAACCAACATGTTAAAACACTTATACATTCCTTTTAACATAATATTATCATCCATATGACATGTAAATAAGTGTACAAAACAATGATCATAAGTAAATATTCATTTTACATATTCAAAAGTACCCTAAATGGTGATTTAGCTAAATATAACATATGAACACATAAAATCTTAGTTATGAAATGATTAAGCTTTATATATAACCTTGTGTGGATGAGTAGAGATAAGAATAACAATCACACCCTTGTGATTAAACCTCTTGGCTTGAAAAATTAGGATGAAACCCTAATTTTTACCAAAAACCCTAATCTTGCAATATCTTGTTAAAACCCTTTCAAAGCTTAACCAACCCTTCAATTCTTCTTAGAATACCTTAAGTATGATATGTAAACACTAATATGGTGAAAGAAAATCAAAGTATGGATTGTGTTTGGAGAGGGTTTTGAGCCGTGGGATATGGAGTGAACAAAGGAAGAGATTTTGTGATTTCTTTGATAAGGAAATGTGTTATGACTTCTTAGCTCACACATGCATGGGTATTTATACTACTTGGAGAAGATATTTGTGTCTAGTTGATGTGTGCAAGGTGGCAAAGCTTCTTGAAGAAGATTGGATGACATGAGAAAGGTTGAAGCTTATCTTGGATGAGAAAAGCTAGTCATAGATGAGTCATGGTTCAAGTTGCATGCTAGATCTTTTACAAAGCTTCTTGGTGACTCTTCTTGGCTTATCCTAGTCATTATACACGAAATATATGTATATGTATAAGCTAGATATGTATTTGATCATTTATATAATGTATACTTGCATTATATGAAGTATAATGTAGTATAGACTTGGAAAAATGTATAACTTGTACATTGTAAGTCATGATTTGAATTCCTTCATAATGAATATGTATAAAGTGATAAATACTTGAAGTTTTAAATAAACTTTAAGTATTGGGTATAATTTTGGGTATTTGATGAAGCGTAGATAAGTTAACGTGCTTCCGGGAAGGCCTAAACGTATTTTATCGCGAAACGTAAACACTTAACGTAACCAATAAAAATAAAATGTGCAATGATAATAATTATCCTCTAAATAATCATATAACACTTGCTTGATATAAACATTTAATTGTTTAATGCCCGTTTACATTTAATGATCATTTTTTGTTTACGCGATTTAGCTTAACGATTATGATTTAAAAGCAAACGCGTAAAACCCTAAAAATAAACTTTGAATTACATAACGTCGTACAATGACCTAAAACACGAGGTGTTATATAACAACCCTCGAGTCTTGGCTATACTACTACTACAACGGTTAGGTACTCTGCTTAGGGGGATTGTAAAACTTCTTGTGAAGTCTTTATGACCTCCGCATCATAATGTTACTAAGAAGAAAAATGATAAGAAGGATGAAGATAAAGAGAAAGATGATGATGTTGAGAAAACGGATGATGCTGCTGAGGAGAAAGACAATGATGATCATACTGATCATACATTGGTTGAAACTCATGCAACGGGTAGTATGGAGACTAGGAATGAGCAGATGCAGACACCAATTCCCACAACAAATAGATCTCCTAGGAAAAACTTGTCTTCAGATAAGACAATTTTTGAGGAACTGACGAAAACTATATCACCAACAACTGCTACCACATCCAAATACAAAATCAAGAGAGGATTTACTTCAAACAAGACAAAGATTCTTCTAGTAAGCATTGCTGGCATGTGTAGGCGACGTGGTCAAATTCTCAACCATATTAAAATAAAATTTGTGACTCATGAGTTTTTTATGGGACAGATTCAAGAAGTTCTTGATCATTGCAACAATGTTGTGCCTGAGATTACGTTTGCAAAAACAAATGAGATGATCAAAGAAGAAATGCCCAGACTAGTATATCTTGCAGTTATAAAGGATTAAAAAATCACTCCTACAAATGTAACAGAGTTGATCTCAAAAGAATTTGCTACTCATGCACCTAAAATGATTAAAGAATTATTTTAAAAGCACATGCAGAATACCACTCTCAATCTGTACCCTACAACAAGTTTGTCAACTACTGATCTTCAACATCAATTGTATTTGAAAATAAAGTCAAAGCCTCAGGATCAAGCAGCTGATCCATAATTATGGGAAATCTTGAAAACAAAGTTTGAAAAGCCATAAGTTTCTACTAGTTTCTATTCATACGGGCTTTTCGCATATCATGATGAACATTATTAGGATGCTGATCCACCTGAAGGGGGACAAACATGCAAAAAGGTATTTTGGCAATTATAGGTATCTTGATAGACTAAAGTAAAGTTCATGATTTCCAGTTGGGTATAGAGAGTTACCAGATAACGATCAACTTAACCGCACCAACGTTGATATTCCCTGGTATTGAAGCATATGATCCGTAGTCAATAGTAGACAAGCCAGATACGGGTTTGATTTACTTAAATAGCATAAATGAGAAGCGGGTTATGTATTTGGTTGAGATTGTTAAGTTCTGTGATGCTATGTTGAAAAGAGTCTTGAAAGAAGTAAAGCCAAGGATCTTTCAAACTTAGTTCTGGAAGAAACCACCTCTGCTAGGTGGATTAGACCTTGACATAATGAAAGCGTACCAAAGAGAAATAACCAAGCATCTAAAACATCATGAGCAAATGAGAAGGTGGGAATCGTTTGTGAATGGAAGACCAATTCTACTGACGATGAAGCGTCTTTAATAATTAACCCTTAGGGGGAGATTGTTAGGTTTAAGAAAAGTGTATATTATTAAATGAATTGGTCTTTGTATAGTTTATAGTTTTATTAGTAATTATATTGTAATAAAGTCTATCTTGGTCAAAGTTAAGTAAAGTTGACCAAGGTTTAACTAAACTTAGAAAAATAGAATAGGAATATCAATAAGTATATATACCCATCTAGGAGAGGTATTTATACAAGTCTCTTACATTTTGTAATTCACTTCTTCCTCCCATTTCTATTTTCCCTTTTGGAATAAAAACTTTGAAAATGATAAAAAATACTCTCTAGCTCATCTCTTCTAATTCTACGACTTTCATATGATACTATAGTGCAAACATGACATGTAACACCTAGTCTTGATCTTCATGAGCCGCTACCTTTATGCCACACCGTCAAAGCATATTCCCTATTTCTATTCAATTTTCGGCTAAACCTTAGTTACTATTTTGGTTATAACTTTTCAATTGATTGCAGTTAATTCACACAGTCAACTTCATTATCTTATTTTTCTTAAATTATGCACAAAACAAGACCAAAACCACCTACATCGGCCGCCAGATGCGCCCCCAAGTGACACAATAATTCGACTGCTGCAAAAAAAATTGTTTTATTCGCTTTGCTTTTGCTGTTGCTATTTGAAAGTTTACTTCCACTTGTTGTCGTATATTTTCACAGATATAATTTCGCCGCTCGAACTGCGAGAAAGTAATAGATGATAGTTGGATTAGTTCGTCCGAACCTAGTTGTGGCTTTAAGGTCCATAGGCTTTGTTTAAGGTTTTAATTGTTAACTCTCTTTAGAGTGTTCTATAATAACATTTAAACCAAGAATATATATTTTTTTTTAATTAAGGAATCTAGATACCAATCTTATAAAGGAATTAAGTATTTACAAAGTGGTGGAAGGCAAACGGATAACAAGCTGCGCCGCTAGCCCTTTTTGGATTGCAAAGCCAATACGTTTAAAAACCACATCTGTGGATCTAGATGTCATAACATTGTTGTGCATAACCCGTTGAATTCGGCTGAGTAGCTCCACCGCCTTCGGTGCAAGGAAACCAAAGGTATCAAACGCAAAAGAAATAAACACATGTTGATTTTCAATGCATGTTTTCTCGTGTTTTGTCACTTTGCACGAGGCGACTTTCAAAGCAGCCTGACCCGCTGTAAAACCCCTACTACTTAACCCTACGAGAGGAGAAACCCCGGTCAAATTCACGCACGCATGTTTCCCTCCAATCCATTCAAAACCAAAATCTCAGCCGGTCTGAGTGTGGATCTTCCATCCGACGAGTCAGTTAAAAAGTTCATACGTGCTTCTTTCTTGGCGGAGATCCTAACACACCTACATATGTCAACCAAGAAGAATTCTCTTATCTGAGTTGAGATCAACATAGACCTAAAATTTAGCATAGACCAAATGAACCAATTCTAGCCACTCATTTTTTTCATCAAAATAATAAAAACCAACTTTCCACATATTTTTTAAAAATAAAAAATCTTGCAAACACAGTAAATCGTCAAACGACAAATAATAAACCATCGCGACGAGTTATTGTTCGATGTGACATGGCTGTAGGCGTCACGCGGTTAGTTTGTAGATGGTGGAATCAAGCGTGGATCCCTTTTGATTCATATCACTCTTGGTTCGTTTGGTTTAACTTGATTCGGTTGTCAGCCAATTCTAAAGGAGTGTTAGAAGGTGTTTTTTATGTTATGTGGTGGAGCATATGGATCTTCAGAAACCAGTTATTGTTCGCTGCAAAAAAGCCTCGGAAAGATGTTCTTTTCGATGATATAGAAACTTTTCTCTCTCTTATCTAACATTTAACAAATAAACATGTTCATCTCACGGGTGACTATATTAGTGACTACGGCTTTATATCATACTTGTATAACTATTTGTCAGACCTAAAGTTATATCATGCTAATATTTGATGTGCACGACTTTAAACCTCTCGACACAAACATCCTTTCAGGTGTAACGTGTTTTAACTTTATAATTGAATGAATGGTACAAATTATTCTTGTGTATTCTACCAAACATTCTCCATATTTAAGAATGTTAGTCAAGTTATTCCCATCAATAAGAGTGATATATCATATAGTTTGTTCTAAAATATAAATATATAATGAATAGTTTATATTAATGAATCAAAGCAAAATGATTTATTAAGGATTAACTATGTTAATAATATCGATATCAATGTGGCTTCATATGATGACATCTTCATATTGAATAACTCAAAGCAAGGCTGTTAAGATCGCGTGTAAACTCGTAAGATCGTACTTATGTGTTCACTAGCTAAAATCGTGTAGCATCGTTATAGGATTGTACGTATGGTAGGATTGTAAGTACGACCGTGAGATCGAACGTAAGATCGTAAGATCGCTACACGATCCGAGTTTAGCTAAGCACATATCTATTTTAATTTTTTCTATCTTTTAGCTCATCACTTCTTGCTTAAGCCCAAAAAGAAAAGTAATAAGTTTTATTTTCTTATTAAATTATACATACTTTACCCCAAATCATAATTTCAAGAAATAATATATTGAAGTCTTCTTTTCATCAAAGAATTTATTACATTATAGCATAGTTGATATTTTTGTTCTTGATATTGTAAGTTTTTAGATTATAGCATACTTGTATACATAATAATGTTACTTAATAATGTTACTTATAATCAGACAATTAGTTATATTTTACAAGTTAATGGGTCTCAAATCTGATCATGTTATCAGTGTTCATGTATAAAAATGTATAAGTGTATGTTATCAAAATCGTTAGTTTACGAAGTATACGTTTACATGTGTCTATTATATATTAATGGGCAAATCCATTTAATAGATTGATTAGTGGTGGTTTATGTATGAAACTATGAATCTTTTGATATTATGGTTCGTATGTTTTGAGGCGTTTATGACTTATCTTATGTAATCTTATTCGTTTAAATCTTTAATGTCATGATTGAAACTTAATTTTTTTCTGTTTTAATATTACTTTGATATTTCAAATTTGAACTTTAACATTTTCAAAAAAATATTATATTAATTTATTTTTAATGTTGAGTAGAAATGCAATACAATCTTTTATTTATAAAACATAACAAATTAGTAGAATCTTACAATTTCAATTTTGCAAAGACAAAAACTCAAGTGGAATCTCGATTTACAGCCTTGCCTCAAAGTATAGTTGAATATAAATATATAATAGGTCATTTAAGTACCTTTAAGAATCTCATCCACTTGCATGGGCGGATCCACATTAGTGTCGGGTGTGGCACGGGCTACACCCTATTTCCGGTCACGAAGTGCAGTTTTTTTCGAAAATCATTGTCTTTTTATATGTGCAACACCAGTTTTTTTGTGTGCTACTTTCATTCTTTTTGGTGAAAAATTAGTTAGTGTAATAATTTTTTATGGTTCACCTTTTATCTAGCCCAAAATATAATTGTAAAGATCTTTAAGCCCAATAAACCAAAATTAATTAGATTTAATAATCTAATAGTAATACTGCACAACACAAAATGATTTTGACCAACTTTGGACACAATTATCTGTTTGTATGTGTCGTATATACAAGTAATAGTTTGTAAGTCTGCGTTCTTCTTGAAGAAAGCTTCACAATGAACTTGTACGTGTCCAAAATGAAGTTAATGTGAATGACATATCGCGTCTCAAAGTTAGGCATTCGGTACCATGCTTAAATATGAATTTTACGTTTATTTTCTATCCCACACCATGGGATGGGTAAACTTGGGAGCACACTATTGTGTATAAATAGAGGCCCTAATTCCATAGGTTTAACACACATCAAATCAATAAGTATTATTGATTTCCAAGTACACATTTGAAATGTGATATTGCCGGCAATGTGTTAAATCCGAGAAACAGACGGCGAATCTGTTTTAAGGGTGCATTGGCTCTTTAATGCTAAGCGTGTCAAACACGTACTTCGACTCTTGAGTATTTCCTTGCTGGCGATCTAGTACGTGTTTTTGTTATTTTATTGTTTTATTGAATTATTGTTTATAAGAGTGTGTATTTATTTTTCCTGTTATTCTTTATTCTTTATTGTTAATTATATTTATTATAAGTTGGATTTTTTTTATAAAAGTGTAGCCGTTTCTCTACATTAATTGTATGATCATTTGCTTATTTTTATTTAAAACGTTTTCTTATAGGAACTATGGAAAGATATAGAAAGCTTGTCATTTTTACTAGTTTCTTATTTTTAATATTTATATAGTGTTTGAAAAAAAAATTGGTATTTATGAAAAAAATTGTGCAACACCATTTTGAAAATCCTGGGTCCGTCCCTGTCCACTTGCCAAATACCAAAAAGTGTCCTTCCCTTTATACACGGCACGTCGACTAGGTTACGGCACAATTCATGCCGTGCAAAAAATCAAGTTCTGAATAAATAAATAGAAGGAGAATTAAATTAGTTGACCTAATGCTTCAATAATGGACATGAATAACAATAACAAGCCGCCTAACATTGTTGTTGACATTTACTTCAATTTTTGTCTAAACCAAACTCACAAGTTGTAATTTGTCGACTTTTCAGGATTTCACAAGTTGCATATATGCATCTTCAGTAAAATTTTATACAAAAAGTTTATACTTCATGAAAACTTAAATAAAGTCCATGCTACTCTCCGGATTGTTATTTAGCACACATTAGTTCGAATCTTAAGATTACTTGAAAAGTTAGATTTTTAAAAGGCGCCCTTATGCATATTTTTTATTTTAATTTCAAACTTTATTATACTATATAATTAAAGAGGGAGATTATCCTCCCGAGGACTCTATATTAAATGCTCTACGTGCCTCTTAATTGGGCCGGCAAATAAATTTTGTTTAACACACACAAAACATGTTCATTATACTGTAGCCTACAGTAGATACAGTGTTTGACTGGCCCACTTTTTTTTAATTATTCCCGGTGGTTACTGTTCATCGGCCAAAAAAAAAAAACTTTATAATCCCTCCTTCTTTCGTAAAAAATGAGAAGAAAAAAAAAATTACGTTTACGACTTTCTATCGGCCTGGGAAAAAAAAGAAAGAATCCCCTTTATCGGCCCAAAAAAAAAAACTTTATAATCCCCCCCCCCCCCTCTTCTTTCGCCAAAAATAAGAAGAAAAAAAAATTACGTTTACGACTTTCTATTGGCCTGGGCTAAAAAAAAAATTCCCCTTTATTGAAAAAAAAAGATTGTCATTTAATATGAAAAAAAACAAACTATTAAACATGAGACCGAAAAAACAAACCCGAACAAAAAAAATGCCCCTGCAAAACTTCGTGCGACAACTTAACGCCTGCGAGTCAACACGGCACGCGGGTAATCTTGCTTGTTTTTAATACTAAAATTCAAATGAAATTAGCATATTAACTATTATCAAATACTGGATTAGAACAAATGACTTAACACTTGGTAAATGAAAAAAAGCATTCCTTAAAGTTTAATGTTTCAAAAAATCCGTCCAAAACTATTTTTCATCTTTTTTTTCGTATGTCCCAAAATTATTGTACATTATTAAAAATATTTGTTGCAATTGGTAAACTTTACTATATTGCCCTTAATAGAAATTGATATTTACAAACTAAAAGAACACATTAATTAATTGTCAAGAATAAAACTATCTTTTGTTTAACTTTCATAAAAATCAAAGCAGTAATTAGTGCATTTTTTTAAAAATTTTTATTTCTTGTCCGTAGACAATAATTTTGAAACGGAGGGAGTAACAAAAACACATTTTAAAGTTAAATACAATAACAAAGTAAGTCATAGGCTCTCTTTGATAAATGTCAAACTCGCCCCCTTAAATTTAATATACTATTGGTAACAATTTAGTCTTGATCTCACTTTTGTAAATTCCAAAACACCCCTTAGAGTTTAATACAACAACACATTAGTCTCTACTTTGATGCACTCTATATTTTAACACCCCTTAAGTTTACTATTATAACATTAGCTTATGAATTCATTAAACTCTACTTTTACTCTT
>BQNB010106447.1:0-23390 GCA_026074375.1 Tanacetum coccineum | reverse complement strand
CCATGATAAGACGACTTGAGGCTTCCTTTCAACTCAATTAGGTTTAGAGTTTAGGGCAGGAATTGGGGGCGTTTTATAGTCGGCATAGTAAGCTCTACTTAGAAATTTGAATAACTAAAAATGGTTAAGGAACGAACTCGCAATCATGACCCAAAGTTAGTACTGCTATCACGCAGTTAATACTGCCAACAGATAGCTCGACACCCCTTACTTTATACCCATTTCCGACCCTCTTAACGACCTCTGCCCCCAAAACTTATAAAAGGTAAATTATAAACGGCCTGGCCTAGTTTTCAAAAGTGTGTTTAATTTGTTCTAACGTTAAGTAGCGAATCGGCAAATTGCTTTCAAAAGTCTGACCATGTAAACACCATGAGCTGAAATAGCTCAAATATTTCTAAGTATAAAAACTGCCATGCGGCTTGATCATATTTAGCCTCGTTTTTAAATACTCAAACGACATTTTTAGCCGAAACTCATTAAATGAAAGTGTAGAATACCAGCCGGAGATTTCAAATGTGCTTTTACTTTTTAATACCGTCAAATAACGAAGACATAATTTAATCGTAAAACTCTACCTAACCCTAATACCCAACGAGTAAAAGCCCAATTCTCCTTTCACAAAAACCCACCCATACACGTGAGGATCTAGCCTAATATATCTTGGTTTTGCCTCCACGTTTTCAACAGTATCGCACTTTAATTCACTGTGTTTTGACTATGTGAAAACCAAGAAATCCTTTGCCATAATTGGGATAACACAAGAATGTGACTTCAAGGTAAATCACTATGCATGCACTCTTGGTGAGTATAAGAGGACTTGCACCTTCTTTGCGAATACAAAAGAAGCAACACAGATTAAATTATCACCATACCCTTGTTACCTTGGTTCCCTTGTCCTCCTGCTTCTGCTCTCGACACACACACACCACCCTTACACCTTCGCCCTCTCCAAAAACCCTAGAAACCCTAATCTTAAGAAACCCTGATTTGGTTTCTTTGAGGTTCGTTCTTCTTATAAGCCGATCACACCAAGTCTAGAAAGCAATAAGCGTGTTGGGTTCATAAGAGACACAAGTGGTCACTGTTAATATTTGGTTTGGGTATCGAGTTATATTCGTGAGGGGTAAGGAGTTAGTTATTCGTGTGGCAAGCCTTCTACACGTTCCATCTTAAGCATTGTGAGTCCCACGTCATTACTATCTTATTTAATATATGCAATCTATGTCGTAGTGTTGTGCTTGAAGTCTGTTAAGAAACAAAACTTATTTTCTTTTTGTTCACCCTCTGATGTACATGCATTAAGCAAATTACTTGCTATATGATTGTTAATGGACTAAATAACTTGGGTTGTGGTTATGCAAGGGTAGCATCTTTATAAAAATCAGTCATGCGTAGCTAGGGTTAGGACTCGAATAAAAAGATTTCATGTATATAAAATTTACAAAAAAAAGAACGCAGCCTACACCATGACTTTGTGTGCACTATCCAACCCCAAATCATGAAACGCATAAAGCGACTTAATTACTTTCAAAAGTAGGACATATAACCTGCGTTTTGCCCCTGGAATCAGCAAGTTTCGTCAAGAAAGTAAAAAGTTATTAGGTCTCAAAGTTGCACGAGTAAAACTGTCATTTTGCCTTCGTACTTTGTATCAAACAATTTCAATAAATCCAATGTATCGTATTTTAAACGACTCTTTTGAGGTCGTTCTCATATCTTGTGCTATTGATCTGTAATGTAACGCTCCCGGATACACATTATTCCGCTGCGACCCAATTTGGGGGTGTTATAGAGTGGTATCAGAGCCAAGGTTATAGAGAACCAGGTCAAATGTTTTTACTTGGACTATAACCGTTTTCAAACATTACATCATAAAAAGGGATTTTATGGGACATTCATTCATACATTACTAGTTGCATTAGTTGGGTATACTAGATGCTGCATGATTCATATACGTGTTCATATTATACTACGTATATTACTATAAGGGTCTTAAATATATACACATATATATGCTTACATTCCCTTACGCATACTCTACAATTATTTATATAAGGGTTATTTATATAAATACTAGAACAATTCTCAAAACATTACGAATAACACAATGGTCTAAAACTCATACTCAACCTCAACACATTATTTCACAACATTTCACTTTTGAAACACGAATTCTGGAATGGAACAAATTTTAAATCATTACTCTGTGATTTTGAAGAATCATGCCTCCTATAAGAGCTCCAGTTGCCAGAAGAGATCCAGTTGCTAGAAGGGCCCCATTTGCTAGAACCGCCAACAATCCTGCTAGAAATGCTAGCACTACTACTGATGCACCAATAAGTGCTGCTGCCATCAATCAGCTAATCGAAACACGAGTCGCTGAAGCACTCGCAAATCAAGAACAACTAAGGAACAACGGTGTGAATGGCGATGGTAGCCAAAATTCAAGATTAGGAACTGAAAGACCTATGCGCACTCCGCGTGAGTGTACGTACAAAGATTTCCTGAACTGTCATCCACTTAACTTCAAGGGTACTGAAGGGGTAATTGTGCTATCCCAATGGTTCGAAAAGATAGAATCAGTGTTCTACATAAGCAACTGTGCTCCAGAGAACCAAGTTAAGTTCGCAACTTGCACTTTCGTTGGGAATGCCCTTACTTGGTGGAACTCCCACAAGAAGGCGGTTACACAAGATGTTGCTTATGCCATGGACTGGAAGGCATTGAAGAAGATAATGACGGTCAAATACTGTCCAAGGGGTGAAATCAAAAAGTTGGAAATTGAACTCTGGAACCTAAAGGTAAAAGGTACTGATATCCCGAGCTACACTATGCGTTTCTAAGAGCTTGCATTGATGTGTGGACGTATGTTTCCCGAGGAATCTGATGATGTTGAGAAGTATGTGAGTGGACTTCCTGATATGATCCGGGGAAATGTGATGTCATATCAACCTCAGACAATGGAAGAGGTAATCGAGTTTGCCAATGATCAGATGGACCAAAAACTCATCACTATTTTTGAAAGGCAAGCTGAGCAGAAGAGGAAGATAGAGTTTATTGCTGAGAACAATCAAGGGTACCAACAACTTCCCAAGAGATAGAGTGTGGCTCAAGCTTATGACGTTGGGACTGGTGAAAGGAAAGAATATGTTGGAACTCTTCCCTTGTGCAATAAGTGCAAGTTTCACCACCATGGCCCGTGCACTGTAAAGTGCGCGAACTGCAAGAAAGTCAGCCATTTGACGAGGGATTGTTGGAATCCTACTACTGCTAACCATCAAAGGACCATCACTTGCTATGAATGTGGAAATCAAGGGCACTACAAGAGTGATTGCCCAGAATTAGAGAATCGAAACCATGGAAACCAAGCCGAAGGTACTGAAGCACGTGGAATGACGTATGCCTTAGGAGGAGGAGAAACCAATCAAGACCTTGAAAGCATAGAAGATGATATCAACGCTTAGACTTTATTCCTTTAGGAATTATCGTTGTACTTTCGCTTAAATTTCTTTTGTACCGAATGATTTCAAATTATCTATCAAGTAATGTATCGTAAAAAAAAATAATAATAAATAAATAAAAATTTTCCATCAACTTTACTTTAACTTTCTATTATGCAAGCCAAATTATAACACCATTTTGACGAAAATGAGCATTGCTTCGTTAGCCCTCAAATATACATAGCCTGATCCCCTATGTATAATTTAGGAAAGTACCATGCCATGCTGAGAAGTAGTCACCTCAAAACTTCTATCAAAATCAATTTCCTACTTACATCATTGAAAAGCAAAGTTTTGTGTGCATACCCATGAAACACGTTTACTTCGAAAAATCAAATTAGTAACCATAGAAAATAGGTAAACCTTTACGTCACCTTACTAGAGGAAGGCAACATAATTCTGCAAGTGTTGGCTAAGGTAGGAACGGTTGCCTATAAACCTAAACTACCACAGTAATTAAGCCAAGTTCATAACACGTTTCACGTGTCAAATCTGAAGAGGTGTCTGTCCGATGAATTACTTATGATTCCGTTAGGAGAACTACGTACTGATGACAAGCTCCACTTTGTGGAAGAACCGGTAGAAGTCATGGACCGTGAAATCAAAATATTAAAGAGAATTCTCATTCCCATCATAAAGGTTAGATGGAACTCTAAAAGAGGTCCTAAGTTCACATGGGAACGTGAAAATTCATCTCTTCATAAATCGGGTTTCATACACTACAACGTCTTAAGCCTTGAGGACAAGGCTCATCTAACCGGGGGAGACTATAACACCCCATGTTTTTCAGATCATATCACGACTTCATACTTTTGTCATTTTAAATTTCTTTTACTATTTCACTTTAGACCTTATTTTATTTCGCGTAGTTAGCCATTAAATCGCTTTAGTCGAATCGCGTAGACACCAAAAATTCAACGTTTGCTAGAAACGTCATCTACACTCATTAAGACATTACGTGATCACTTCGTACTCGCCATTTAAATTGTGTATGCAACAAGAGAGGTTGTTTGGGCACGTTTACTCCATTCTACCAAAGTAAGAAACCAATAAAATTTATTTACATCCAAAAACTTTCCTCTCTATACCTTAAAGAAACCAAGTAACACTAGATAAAAACTTTAGTAATCCCAAGAATCCAGCAATATTTGTCTGTTAAGAGGAAGGTATACATTTATCCAAATTGAACTCTAATACCCATTGAATAAAGCCATTATCTCTTTTATAAACACCTCAATCCCACGTGATACTTTGGCTACTCTTTTTTTAAATCCTGCTTTCCCATGCAAACCAACAGTATTCACCTTTTAGTTACTGTACATTGACCATGCCTCATCCCCAAAAATACTTTGCCATGAATGGGTTTACAAGAGAACGTAACACCAGGATGATACACTATGCACGCTTTGCTATGTTTGTATATAAGGACTCGGATATTGCGGGTTAGAACATCATCACGGGCAATGTGGCAATATTTATATTGCATTCATACATGTCGAGCTTCGGTGTCATGAGCTTAGGGAAACGTAATCACCTTTGTGATATTTGCATATGTTGCATTATCATACACTTGAAAATCTTACGGTCCTACACTTCATTTGCATAAACCTATGAATTCACCAACTTTATGTTGACGTTTTAAGCATGTTTTTCTCAAGTCAATGATGCACGAGGTGCACAGGATACATTGGGATAGTCTTTTGGGTGTCATGCATAAAGATTTGGAGTCATTATATTTCAGGACGATTGTTATGATCTAGAATCTTTATTTCAAATGTTGAACTATTTAAGTCTTCGTGCTTTGTATCAAACGATTTCAATAAATCCAATGTATCATATTTTAAACAACTCTTTTTGAGGTCGTTCTCATATCTTGTGCTATTGATCTATAATGTAACGCTCCCAGATACACATCATTCTGTTGCGACCCAATTTGGGGGTGTTACATGGATAGATCCAAACTAACTACAAGAGAAACAATGACTATGGACAATATAAGTTATTCGGAAACTAACTTATACTGTTAAGAAAAATAATGAATAAAACAGAACTTTGATTACTATTAATCTGCTAGGTTACAGAATACTAACTATAAATGTTTGTAAAACTTGTATATCTAACTAGTGCCACAGGGTTCCTTTTATACACCAAGGTGTAACACCCTCAAATCTGAGAACGCAGCGGAATGTTGAATATCCGAAGGCGTTACATTATTGGGTCAATAGCACAAGATCTGAGAACGACTACTAAACGTGTCGTTTGAAAAAGATACATTGGATTAACAAAATACTCGTTTGTTACATAAGCCCATGGCTTCAAATTGTTCAACAATATAAATAAAGATTTCGGTTTATAACAATTGTCCCCAAAGTGTAATAAGACCCCAAATCTTAAGTGTTGACTCTTCAATTATTGACTCCCAATGTATCATCGCACCTCGTGCCTTATTGACCTGAAAAACATTTGCTATCAACTGTCAAACTTAATGTTGTTGAATTTCATAGGTTTATGTGGTAAATAAACCGGGGGAATTGTGGACCGCAAGATTTCAAGTGTTATGATTAAGCAACAAATGTAAATTCATAAAAAGGAATTACGTTTCCTAAGCTCATGCACCGAAGCTCGAATATATGATTGCAAATATAAATTTTGCCAACAGGGATTCCCGTGTCCGTGGATGATGTGCTAACCCCCGCAAACTCCCAGATTCGACATGGTATGCGTCGTACCAGTTGATAGCTAGTCACCGAGTATACGGGGATTGTCAATCCCGAATAGATCTATTCTATAACCATTAGCGCCCACACAATGTAATTCCAATCAAATCAATGCAATTAACAGTTCATGATCATGGACATAATGGGTTATGGTAACTTAGGCAAACACGTAATCATGGTATAAAATGTACACTTGCGTCCAATTTGTAAAACAAAGCATGTTCTCACCCCAAGGATGTAAATCATTTAAATAATTGTAAAACATGGGGCTATGAACTCACCTTAGCAGGTAGTTCTCTGAATGATAATAAATATCCAAGTAAGCAGTGGATCACACCGTCAAGTACCTAAGTAAGTACGGTCAAGTCTTAGTTTACACATTTAAGCTAACGACTCATTGTATAAACTAAATTCCATTTTAAGTTTATATATACCGTTATCACTTGTGCGATGTTGCACAAGTTTCATCGTATTTATAATTTCGGTGGGTTCTCGAGGAAAAGATAACGTGAAATCTTAGTTAATAAATATACTTATTTTTTTCTCGCGTCGTTAATTTAAAAAGGTTTCATGTCCGAATATCTTAATGTTCGACCGACTCGTTAAGTGTTTTATTCATTTCACTTTTGCTCTCTAACATACCCTTAAGTTTCTGGTTGTTACACTTTAGTCCCTAGGTTTACAAATATACACTTTTATATTTTAAACCTTTTAGTTTCGGAAATAACATGATTAGTCCCTTAAGTTTACCAAGGTGTAGATTTGGTCCTTATAATTACACTTAAATCCTTAAGTTTCAGAATGTTGCAAGAACAGTCCCTGGGGTTATTGAAATTCGAAAATGACAAAGCTCACGAAGATAGATCTACACCAACTTATACCATCTTTTTTTTTAATCCCTTATGTTTCGATTTGGAACCACTTTTAGTCCCTCAATTGCAGAAATATTTATTAGCTCCTAAATTAAACTTCAACAAAGTGTCATTTCTTCTTTGTTAAGCTCAATTAGTTATAAAAAGTTATTTCGCTCTTTAAAAATTGCTTATCTGAGCTTTTTTGTTGGGCTTAACGGGCCTTATTGGGCCCGTTAAGGTCCGTTTAGCATTTTAATGATCCGTTATAGTTTTAATAAGTCCAAAAGTCTTTAATAGGTTCATGTGGGTCTGTTAAGCTCAAAATAAGCTCGGGGAGCTTATTATGGCTTATTTCGAGCTTATTGGGCCCGTAAGCCCAATGGCTTAGCCCGATACACCCTTTTTGGTTTATAGGCTTTGCTAGCTTATTTACCATTCCTATTAAGCCCAACGATCTGTTTTACTTCCCAGCTTATTCAAAATAAGCTAATAAGCTAATAAGTATTCCTATTGGGCCGGCTTGGGCCTGTTAAGGCCCGATAGGGGTTTTAAAGTGTTTCGTTGGGTCCATTAGGGTCCATTAAGTGTATTTAAGTCTTCTAAACTTATTGAGCTCCCGTAAGATCATCAATAAGCTGCCCAAGCTTATTGTGAGCTTATTCGCTCGTTTAGGGCCCGTTAGTGGGCTAGAAGGCCCCTTAAAGGTCCGAATGGGTTTCTAAATAAATGAAAGCCCTATGTGAAGTGAATGAGTACTCCAAGATCATGATTAAGCTCGAGTGGCTTATTAATAATCCGTGGCTTATAAATCTTATAAGCCGCTTAAGCTCATAAATAAGCCATCCTAGCTTATTCGTGGCTTATGGGCCTTGTGGGCTCACGAAGATGGGTCGCGAAGCCTGGTAAGGGTCCGAATGGTTTATTAGTGTCTCATATGGTTTCGTTAAATCGCCTAGCACCAAAACAAGGTGTCTAGCATTTCCTTAATCGTGATCCATAACATGCAAACGTTCATTAATGTCGTATATATGTTTTCACACCACTATGTCGCGTTTACAACAAAAGTTTACGCATAACTTTCGTGAAATTCGTTGGTACGTCTTAGTGTTCACGTATAGGTTCCCTCATACACAAGGTCGCAATATGTTAACGCGACATTATAACTAGTAAACAAAGTGACAAAATAATACGAGTGGTGTAGTGACTTACAAGAGTCTTAGTCTCCTTGATGGTAAGTTTAGACGTAAACCCGACTCGCATACACCCAAACGTGTATAATCTTAAGCTTCAAAGCTTGGTATACCCGACCCTTAGCTCGCGTACACTTCTTAACAACCTTGTATGCTAACTTAATTGCACTTGTGTCTTTAGAATGAAATGTGGGTCGTGTATGGATTCGGTTTGATGTAAGCCGAATAAGATAAAGAGAAGAGAAGAAGTTTATATTAGTGAGAGAGTTTTGAAAGTTTAGAAGTGTATTAAGTGTAGTTGTGAGTGTGTATTTATAGGTAATAAGCTTGGTTACATCTTTTAGTCCTAAACAAAACCAAACCGTGCCCTAGGAAGTGGTTTTTGGTGTTTCTAGTTACTCACTCATGGTTTTAGGCTAAACCACACAAGTACCACTCTTAATGACTTGCATGATGTACAAGATTTGTTAGATTAGGAAAATCTTAAAGATTTGTGCATATACATGCATATGCCGCGGTTAGCCAAGGCAAGGAAACCAAGCAAGTCATTGTCCATTGTGTATTAGTCCTCTAGGAGACCATTAGGACACATATTAATTACCTAGGATTAGTACTAGTACTTTAAGGATCCTTAGTTTGATTTGCTAGCTAAAAATCCACATGGGACGATTTGTTTATGGTGATAAACAAATTTTTAGTCGGCCTTTTTGACTTGCACACAAATAATTATACAAATTTAGTATTTACGGGTTAAAAGTGATTATTGGTTTAAGTCTAGGTAAGTCTAAGTATTTCCGGGGTGCGTCCAAATGTATTTTATCGCGAACGTAACCTTTTCTAGTTTGACCAATAAATAATAGTACGCAATTCAAGGCACATATTTATTTCTAAATAAATTTTTTCTTAATTGTGTTGCCGAAACTATATTTTTTTTTGTACACGTTTCATTAATTGATTATCTATAGTCTACCGCAGGTTTCACGCTTAAGAGTAAATATTAAAATTTAAACGCGTATCGGACTAAAATAAACGGTGATCATTAATAGAGTCGTACAATGACATAAAAATGAGAAATGTTACACAAGGAAACCCTAATGGGCATACATAATGCGTTAAGTGATCATGCATATCTATTCCTAATATATCTCATGCATATCACTTAAGCAGTACTATCTATATATGCTAGCAGTACTAACTTACTACTAACAGTACTAACTCTACTACCAGTACTAACATATATACGAGCAGTACTAACTAACTAATACTAACATTACTAACTTAGGAAAATATAATTCCTAACAATCCTCCCCTAAACATGATTGTTCACTTGTTAACCTTCATGTTTCTTTAGTTTGAGCTTCTTGAACACCTGGAGGATGTATCCAAACCCACTGCTTACTCTTTAATATTTTCTTTGATGAACTTGAGCTCTTTTGTTACTTTGTAATCTTGAAATTCTTTAGCTTATAGTCTTTGTCATCATCACAACATCTCAGCAACTCAGCAACACCAACTAAGTTGGCCTTGTAGTTTTTGGGAAACTACCAGCCATAAACTAATTTGATGTTTCTTTACTAGTAGCCGTTTGCTCTGGAATAGCCAATGCTTCATTGTAACAACATGGTGCATTGATAACCATATAGTTTTGAGTAAACTATCAACTATCAACGGATTTGAGAAGTCTTTACCAAGAGCCGTTTGCTTTGGACTAGCCAACTCTTTACTGTGAAGCATGGTGAGTTGAGAACCATATAGTTTTTGGCAAACTATCAGCCATTAACGGATTTGAGAAGTCTTTACCAGAAGTCGTTTGCTCTGGACTAGCCAGTTCTTGATGTCTGTTAGACATGGTGAATTGATGACCATTTGTTGTGTGGTAATGAAACCAACACTCAAAGATCCTTCTTTCCTCCATTATGGCTTTCAGCTTCATCAATTTGCTTTTGAATGAATCTAAGCAGATCATAAGCACCATCACTTGCAGACTCAGCAATCAACTTCAAAGACATCATCCTCTCAAGTGTTTCTTTTATGAGTGGATATTTCATCTCTGCAAGCATATGAATCTCAGTACCATCTTCCAGTGTCAAAGTATGAACCCCACAATTCTCATAGAAATTCCAGCTCTTAAGATTCCATCTTTCTTGATTCTGCCAGAGTTCATCTTCTGTATTTGCATCAAATATTGTCATTAAATCTCCCCAAAGAACTAGATCAACACCTTCTGGAGTAATTATTTCAAACATCTGCATCACCAGTTTATGTAACTCCACAAGATCTAGCCTATCAAACCTTATCACCATTTTAAAAAATGTCTTAATCCATCTAGAGCTTCCATCAGATCTAAAGATCCTATAGTAGATACCCTCTGCTCCATGTCTGTCATAATGATAGAACTTTGATTCCCAGTTAATAATTAGAAATCTCTTCTTCAGGACTTCATAATCTATTATTCCTTCTTTATTTGGAATAATTTTCAGAAAAGTCTTTAGATCCTCTTCTTCTTCAAGGTCAGACTCTGTCTTCTTCCTCTTAGACATTCTTTTCATTCTTGGACCTCCTTTTCTCTTATTTGAAGTATCTTCACCAGCTGCCTTCTTACTATCTTTTACTGCATCATCTGAATCCATAGGTTTGAAGTCATCAATTTTCTTTTTCTGTCTCTTACATAGCTTGGATTTCTTCAAATGTCTTTGCTTTCAGCTGAGAGTGTTTGTAACCACCCATATTCTTCAGATATGTCATCATCAAATTCCTTAGTTGAGATTTAGTTGGTGGTCTACTTCTAATCTCAGCAGCTCTTTGTGCAGCTTTGAATTTTCTTTGTGCGGCTATTGTTTCAGCAAAGAACTTTGCTCTTTCTTCAATTATGTACTCCTCTCTTTCTTCCTGTTGGAGCTTGGCTGCAAACAATGCATCGGCATCAATACCTACTTAGACTTCATCAAACATTTCCATTATAGCAACTTTAGAAGCTTCTTCTTGTGCTGCTTTTTCTTCTTGTATTCTTGCAATCTCAGCCAATTCTTCCTCATGTAGCTTGTGAGCCAATTCTTCATCTCTCCCAATCTGATCTATCCCTTGATCTTTTCTCTTTATCTTGACAGGTTCTTCCTCAACTAAGATACCCTTTCCTTTGTCTTTAGGATCAATTGATAGAAGTGGTTTGAGTGTTGTTATAGATCTCACAAGTCTTGAAGAATCTTCAACATCTTTAAATGCCACTCCTTTTTCCTTGGCTTTCTCTTCTTTCATCTTTATCAAAGTTTGAGCCATAGTAATATCTTCATCATCAAATATACTTGTTGTCTGTGGTGGAGTGCTCAGGCTCAACAGCAGAACTTTCAGGATCATCAGTACTAGTGTTAAACTGCTAGTATAACTGGTTGAATTTTAGCAGTTTGACTTCTGGCCTAGCTGTGATGAACTTCTGGTCCTAGCGTATCATTATCTGGCCCTCAGCTGTTTAAATTCTTCTGGTACTAGCATTACTAACTTCTAGCCTAGGCGTATCAAACTGTGCTACCTCTTTTTTCTCCACTAATCTTGTATTTAGCAATTCTTTAGTATCTTCGATCCAAAAATTAATCTCCTCAGTCTCATTGCTTTGCCTCCCCTCATTTACAGCTTCCTCTGTTTCCATGTAGTCCATACCATGAGCTAAATAATCATCAAGATCATCAAAGGCATCCAGAGTTGGTTTGGGTTTGGCATTTTTCCTCCCTTGTTTGGATACAAACTCCTTCTTACCCAACTTTTTCGTCCTTGACAACCTAGACACACTCCTTAACCAGGCTCTGTGGTGTGAGATGCTGGGCTTACACTTCTTTTCCAGCTTCTTGATTCTAGACTTCAATTTAAGAATCTCCGCAGCCTGAGCATCTTTAGCTTTGTAGATCAAGAACTTGTTTAAAGAAACAAGTTATAAGTGTTTTATAATAAACTGGTAGGTTCAGGTAACCCTTGCTCCTGCAGATGTGTTACCACCTGAATGAGATCTATATTGGTTTGACTGAACCTGACCCCCTTGACTTCCACCAATGCCTCTAAAGTTTACCCTAGGGTCTTGGGTAGTGTCATGTCTATATGATGATTCAGTCACAGGGGGTAGGTCTCCTGTACTAGGTTGAGTAGGAGAAGGTGTTGGTTGGGGTTCAGTTGGTTGTACTAAACCTTCACCCTCATCTACTACTGCTTGAGCCAACATATTAGGAAATAAAGGTGTAACATGGCCTAAAAAGTTTAGTCTTTTTTGCATATTAGTAAAACCTTTTTGATTATGGACTGTATTTTGGGGGTGTGGGGGCCTTTTCGTTAAGTTTCTTCGTTTGGTACTATAAGGTTATCCAAAGGTCATGTAAGGGTTTGAAAGTTGGTGTTATTTAAAAACACTTGATCAAATCTTGGTTACATTTAAAAATTTCTTCTTAACATCAAGTTCCTTATCATACCCTAAATAATCATCTGAGAAAAATTAAATTTTCTTATTGTAGCTATAAAATCAGTGCAGATGCTATATTTTGGGATATGATCCCAAGAAGTACTTTTTTGAACTAATCAGTAAACTAGTGGTTGAAATTAGGGTATTTATGGTGGGTGAAGAGATGGTTTTTGAAAAGTCAAGAATTGTAAGTTCTCCCTAATACCCCATCAATTTAAGGTTTTTTATAAATTTCTTGATTTGCTCGGAGACAATCAATTCTTCCATCATTAATAGAAGATCTTGTCTAATAGATGCTTTATAATTGTTACAGTCTTGCCAACAACTTTGCTTAAATGTAACTAACATCTCTTGGACTATTTTGGATAGTAACCGTGTTCCAAAACTGTTCATAAGGGTAGTAGAGAAGTTGGACTTACAGTGAGAGAGTAGTAAATTGAGGCTTGTGTAGGAAGTTTCACTGTCTCATGGATTGAGCATTCCGTTCAGATTTTCTCCAAACAAAGCATACTATTTTATGCTTAAGGCAACCTGGTTGAAACTCCCCCACTACAAGGATACAATGAGCAGCCGTGGAGGTGTAATTGTGATCGTCGGTGATTAGAGGGATTAGAGTTTGTGATATGAGAGCATGGGAGAGAGATTAGGTGAGTAAATTTGTGTTTTGAGAATGTTTTTATAGGTTTCAAGTAAACCCAGTGGCGAAGAAACCACAATTTTACACTTTGCATCCCTATTTCCCCTGTTTCTAATGGTAACTTAACAGTACTAAGGTTTGCCTGGCAGTACTAAGTTTTGGCCTGGCAGTACTAACTTTTTGCCTACCAGTATTAACCAAAACAGGCAGCACTAACTAACTTAGTACCATATGTAGCTCTCAATCTCATCCTTAAAGATCATAATGAACCCAAACATTATTTCCAAACGGTACAAAAATCAACGCTGCATTTTGCCTCCCTTAACTAATGCAGCTATAGGTTGATCTTCTAATGTTAACAATTAAGAAATTGAATCTGCTAACATCAAAAGCTTTGGTTAAAAGATCAGCCACATTATCATCAATGTGAATCTTAAGCACCTGGATAAGCTTTTTTATATTGCATACCTATTGAAGTTGTTTGATTGGTTGTGGACTTTCACACCCCCCCCCCCCCCCCCCCCCCCCCACCCCCTCACAATCCCCCCCCCCCCCCCCCCCCCCAACCCTCCCCCCCCCCCCCCCCCCCCCCCCCCCCCCCACAAAATCCCCCAATCCCCCCCCCCCCCCCCCCCCCCCCCTTATTGACTAATCTCAATATGCTTTGTTTTGGAGTGAAACACTAGATTATTTACAATGCAGATTGTGCTTTCATTATCAATGTAGATCTTTGTGTTCATAAAATTAAACCCATAGTCTAACATTTGATTCTGAATCCACAATACTTGCCCATTACAGTTGGCACCAGCAACATACTCTGCCTCAGTAGTAGAAGTAGCCACGATTGTTTGTTTCTTGCACTGCCATGAGATAAGTCTCCTGCCAAGAAATTGACAACCTCCTGTTGTGGATTTCCTGTCAAGATTTGCTCCAGCATAATCACTGTCGAAATAGGCTTCCAGGTCAAATGATGACACTCTAGGATACCAAAGGCCCAGTTTGGGTTTGCCTTTAAGGTACCTAAGATCCTCTATACAAAAATGAGAGTGTGAGGTTTTTGGAGTTACCTGAAACATAGAACAAGCAATTCTGATTAATAATATCAGCTAGAAGCAGTCCAAAGTACATTAAAGAGCCAATCATGGATCTATAATGAATGTGCATCCACTATCAACAGCCTGTCTTCATCCTTGATTAAGGGCTTCTAGGTCTCAGATTGGATGTGGGGGGTGGGGGGGGTGGCTTGGCAGTCTTCACCACTATCAAAATCAAACTTTTCAGGTATCTCTACTACATACTTATCCTGACTTATGAAATACCATCTTATTTTTGCTTGACTGTAATCCAAGAAAGAAGGTAAGCTCTCCCATATAACTCTTCTAGAATCTTACTCTTCATCAATGTCTTCAATTCATCACACAAGGGCTTCTTTGTTGAACCAAAAATATAAGATCTATCATAAACATGTACCAACATGATATCATTCTTGTTCTTCTTGATGAAAAAGAGTCTTGTCAATGGTTCCTCTTCTTCTTGTATCCACTCTTCAACAAGAAAGTAGATAAAGTAGCATACCAGGCTCTGGGAGCTTGGTTTTGTAAACCTATACAGAGCTTTTACATTTTGTAGCCTTTTAGGGAACTTAGATTACAAACCTAGAGGTTGAGGACACATACATTCTTATCAATTGTGCCATACAAGAAGGCACTTTCACATCCATTTGATATATCTATGAATCCCCATATAAGAATCAAAGGCCCAAAAAGATCCGATGGCCTCAAATCCTTAGGCAAAGGAGCAAAAACCTCATCATAGTCTATCCCTTCCTCTTGCCTATGTCCCTGGGCAACCAACCTTGCCTTATTTCTAACCACAACACCTCTTTCATCCTGCTTATTCCTGTAGACCCATTTAGTCCCAATTGCCTTCTTCCCATAAGGCAAATCTACAAGAATCCATACCTTCTGAATCTTGAATTGCAACAGTTCTTCCTGCATAGCATCAACCCAACTTTCATCTTCAAGGGCTTCAGATATCTTCTTGGGTTCAATTTGAGATAGGAAGCAAGCAAACAAGCAGTGCTGGAAATCCTTGTGATTATTTCTTCTCTGCTTTTGAATATAACTTATAAAAGCATGGGCTCCAGAACTTTTGTTCACTTTGCTCCTTGTTTGAACTGCTGATTTTGGATCTCCAAGAATTTGAGTTGTAGGATGAATAGAGTGTATCCTTGAAGTGGGAATAGGACTAACATTCACAGTGGATTCTAAATTAGTGAAGTCAGCCACTGCACCCTCATCATCATAAGATGCATTGGTAAAAATACCATCATTTGAATTGCCATAAATATCCTCAAGAGCAGGTATTTGAGAATCATCTTGGTCAGCATAGTTGGTTAGATTAGGATAAGATGGTCCACCAGTACTAAAAACATTTGAAGGATTAGCAGTACTAAGTGGTGTGCTAACAGTATTAACTGTGTTAGTACTGGTAGCTCTAGCAGCTCCTGCTTGAAGAAGCAAATCCTCTGTACTTTGAGCAAACTCCTTTCTAAGAACTTCAGCTGCATCATTAGCCTCCTTTTCTTGTCTTTTAAGCCTTTTAAGCTCTTCCAAAAAGGCTTGATCCTCCTGATCTACTGGCTCCTCATTTATCTTTAAACCAATATCCTTAGTATGCTTTACACCTTCATTCTTTGCTTCTGAGCTCTTGTCTGTTAAAGTATAAGAAGAATATATTGTCAGTACAAAGTAGTCTTGAGCAGGGTCAGCTTCCATTTCAGAATTTCCTGCATTAACATTATCTTGTGTACCTGCACTATGATTAGCTTCTTCTAGACCTGTAGTTTTGTTAGCTTGATTCTCTGATCTTACATGCTGATAATTCATTGAATCAATTAAATAATCAAGATCAAATAGCCAATTAGGTCCTTTCCCTACAACATTTGGTTTATTTTCTAAAAAGTTTATATACATGTTTTCTTCAACTCTCTTGGTTTCTAAATTGTATACCCTAAAAGCCTTGCTATTTAGGGAATACCCAACTAAAAACCCTTCATCATACTTCCCTTCAAACTTGCCCAGATGGTCAATGGTATTAAAGATGGTCACATGGAACCCAAAAGGTCTTACATAGCTTATGATTGGTATTTTACCAGTTATAAGTTCATAAGGTGTCTTGTTTTGAGACTTGATCACTAAAACCCTATTAAGGACATAACAATCAGTACTAACTGCTTCAGCCCAAAAAGTGTTAGGTAAAAATGAATATGCTAGCATTGTTCTAGCAGCCTCAATTAGGGTCTTATTCTTCCTCTCAGTAACTTCATTTTGTTGTGGAGTTCTGGCATTACTATATTCCCTCTTGATCCTTTTTGACCCACAGAATTCAATAATGTCACTGTTCTTGAATTTTGTACCATTATCACATATAATAGTTTTAACCTTTTGATTTAATTGGTTCTCAATTTGTCTTATAAAGTCCTTAAGGATTCCACTAGTTTCATCCTTAGTTCTTAAAAATAACACCCAACTAAACCTACTAAAATCATCAGTGATAACAAGGCAATAAGTCTTATGGTTTATGCTCCTTACATATGTTGGTCCAAATAAGTCCATATGTAAAAGCTATAAGGGCTGACTAATAGAGCTCACTACTTTGGCCTTACAGGAGGCCTTGTGTTGCTTTCCTTTCTGATAAGCAACATAGGTGTGGTCATTTTGAAAAATCTTTGAAGGTAAACATCTTATAAGGTTTCCCTTCACAAGTTTGTTTAATTTTCCCTAAAAAAGGTCCAGTAGATTGATCGACAAACCCTATAAAACTGGTAGGGCTGTGTCTGCCGAGAGAGGCAAGAGGGACGCCCTACATCTTCCAGGCGCTTCTCCACACAATGATGTAAGGCTAACGATCAGCTATAATCCTTTACTGCGAAGCACATTACATCCACAGTCTACGATCAGTCTTTCTATCGCGCCAACTATCTCTAACGTGAACGGTAAATCGCACCTCATCTCACTAGTACACTATTTCACTCACGGGCAGCGATGCGAAGGGTTTGGGGGTGGTATGTTTGAGAAGAAGAGATAATCAGTTTGACCTTAGGCGCCTCTGACTGTCATCTTAATAGCTCTTAGATTTATCACCAATTGGTGGGCCTTAGATGCAATGCAAACAAGCAAACCTCCAGAAGATGGTGAACAATGTTCTCTAATTAAAACTATACATATTGTTTTGTCTAGAGACCAATATTACTAGATTTTCATCAGGCAACTTAAAGTCAGAAGATAACACAAGACATTCAGTGTCTGTGAAGAGAACTTTGTTCTTCTTGTTACACATCTGTGACACAAAAAAGAGATTGAAATGTTGTAGTTCTTTCATAAAGCACACATCCTCAAAATATAACTTTCCTATTTTTATTTTACCTTTACCAGTTATGTAACCTTTACTAGCTCCAAAAGCAACAAGGCCACCATTATAGTCTTGATATTCAGCAAGGTAGGCCTTGTTTCCAGTCATGTACCTGGAACATTCACTATCAATAATTCCTTTGTTCTTTAAAGCTCTTTGTGGATTATCCTGTACATCAAATAAGAGAAGTTAGTTTCTCTTAGGGACCCAAGCCATCTTGGGCTTGGGTTTGCATAGTGGATCTTTAGAATTAACACATTTTCTAAAATTTGATCCACCATTGTATTTGGAGAATTAGTTCCAGTAATGTCTTTTGGGTCTCCAATTACAACCTGCTGAGGACTTAACAGCAGTTACCCTTTTTCCGCTAACAGCACTAACTGCTTTTATCTCAGCAGTATTAACTTTTTGATTTGAAAATTTTGCTTTTGGTGCTGCTGTTCTATTAAATGGCCTTCTAATAGGTAAATGAGACTTATAAAAATTATTTCTTGGTCTGATTTCATTCACTATGGGTCTGTCAGTATTAACTTTCCTAGCAGTACTAGTTGTTGCTGCTTGACTAGAAAGATTTTGTCTAACAGTATTAACTGGGAATTCTAACGAGTTCTAATTAATACTGCGTTGGAACAAACTTGTTTTGATGATTCAATCTTTGAACATTATTCCACACTGATCTAGTCTCCCCTTGACCAGTACCCTTACCCTTCTTTTTGTTCAATTCAACTTGTTTAGCCATTCTTTTCTCATGAAAATCACAATCTCTAATAAGATGACTAAAACTGCCACATACAAAACATGCCTTTTTAGTAAACCCATATCCCAAACCCAACCTTTTGGAAATTAAACCATTCCAGTCTCTCTTGTTAGCTTTAGGACTTAGACTATATGTGTTTTGTTCTTTAACAGCTTCCCTAGGAGTTTTTACATGCTTAACAGTATTAACAAAAGCAAAGCTAGGTTTTTCTTGTTCTTTTGAAGGTTGAACCACATTCATCATCACTGTCTGACTCATACTCCTCAATGATAGGAACATCAGACCAAACTTTAGTTTGACTAACAACTTTGGGTTCAACTACAACTGGTTTAGGTACAAATTAAAGTGTTTATGCACTAGAATTGGACTCACAAGAGTCATAATTACTGGTTTGAGTATCAGATTCACTAATTTTAGACTGTTTTGAACAAGACTATCTTCTACATCACTTGACCTACTGTCAAATATACTTTGAAGGACTTCATTTTCATAACTTAAGACACCATTATGTACTTAATCTCCATACCCAAGCCCAGATTTGTCCCTAGTACTCATCTGACTATTTAGCAGTTTACTAAGGCCTTTAGAAGAACTTTGAAAATTTTCAAGTTTAGTTTTTAGTTCTTCCTTTTCTTTTACAGCTTCTGCTAATAGTTTCTTATGATATGTAAGCACATCAGTTTTATCATCTAAATCAATTTTCATAAATCTAATCTTTTCCTCATACCAAAGTTAATTTTTTTGATGAGTAACTAATTGAGCTTCCACATTTTTAAAGCTTGAGTATAGGCTTGATTTTCTATACTAGCATCACCAAGTTGTTCTCTTTGTTCATCATATAAATTTTTAAGTTTAGCATATGATTCCACGTATTCTTTTGAACAAGATTTTACCTCGGTGTCTGAGCCTGAATTGTTGTAAGCCATCAAAGCAAAGTTCTCTTGTTCATCCTCTGCATGACCAGTCCAATCAACACCTTCTCCATCAAGAGTTACCAAAGCTTTAGGTTCCTCTTGTTTTTAGGTCTTCTCTCATTATCTTTTTCTTTATATCCAGTGTTCCCTGCATCTCTTCTTCTGCTGTCTTGATTTCCTTTTGATTTGCATTCTCTAGGAAAGTGCCCTGTGTTATGGCAATTGTAGCACTCAACCTTGGTCTTGTCAAAGCCAACTGGTTCCTTGGCATCAAACTGCAGCCTTCTACCGGTCTTCTTGTAAAACTTCTTCAATCTTATTGAAATCATTGCTACTTGCCATTTCAAGTCCATCTCTTCTAAATCAAATTCATCAAGCTGCTCCAGATCCTCATGATCCAAATGTGGACCACTGGATTGATTAGCAAAGAATGAGTACATGATTTCATTAGTGTATGATGAAGAGTTTTCCCTTTGTGAGTTGTAGCCAGAAGAAGTAGAAATACCATAAGCAGTACTAACATCATTAGTACTGCTAGTGCTTTCAGAAGAAACAAAGGCGACATTCTGTGCACTAGAAGATGATACAGTAGAGCCTTTAACATGAGACTCAAAGACTCCAAGATTGTTATAGAGATCATCAAAACTAAGACTGTCCACTCCTGGTTTGGTCCTCATGACTAAGGATACTTGGGACCAGGAAGAAGGTAAAGACCTAAGGAACTTTTGATTGGAATCTTTAGTGGAGACACCTGCACCATGAATCTCAAGTTGACTCAGAAGACTCTGATACCTATCATAACCTTTGTGCAGTCCTTCTGAGTTGGATACAGAAAAGCCTTCAAACTGTTGCTTTAAAATGTATTTTTGCATCTTCTTTGATTCATCATTGCCACCAAATCTGGATTTGATAGCATCCCACATCTCTTTAGCATCAGTCATCTTGTAAAATTTTGCCAAATGGTCTTCTGGTAAAGCCATAAGCAAGGTGGTCCTTACCTTTCTTTCTCTTTCTCTGGCTAAAATTTCTTCAGCAGTTTTAGGAGGCGGAACCTTTATTACTTAATTTGTATCTGTTGAAACACTTACAGGACCATTTCCTTTTTGTATGACTTCCCATATAGGATAGTCTGTATGGCTTAAGTAATGTTCTATTTTCATGGCCCAAGTGTCATACTCACCTTTTTTTAGAATAAGCAGTTTAATGGTTGACACAGTGTGAAGGGCTTGTTGTGTTGGTGTTTGTTGTGGTGGTGGTGGTGGTGGATTTTCATCATCTGATCCTGCCATTGAATAATCTGAAAGGTAAAGTTTTATAACTGATATGTTTGGGTTATTCTTACTCAGAGTTTCTCTACAAGCTCTGATACCACTTGTAGATCCCAGGCTTAATAGATCTTTCTAGCCTGTTAAGGGTGGTAGCCAATCTGGATTGATCCAAACTAACTACAAGAGAAACAATGACTATGAACAATATAAGCTATGCGGAAACTAACTTATATTGCTAAGAAGAATAATGAATAAAACAGAACTTTGATTACTATTAATCTGCTATCTTACAGATTACTAACTATAAATGATTGTGAAACTTGTATATCTAACTAATGCCATAGGGTTCCTTTTATACACCAAGGAAACCCTAATGGGCTTACAAAACGCGTTAAATGATCATGCATATCTATTCCTAATATATCTCATGCATATCACTTAAGCAGTACTAATCATACTATACTAACAGTACTAATACAAAGCTAGCAGTACTAACTATAACTGGCAGTACTAACAACGTACTAGCAGTACTAACAATAACTATCAGCAGTACTAAGTGTAGAAGCTCTAAATCCCAATAGTTACCGTTCATCAGTAAAAAAATAAGGGTTAAAAAAAGGAGAAATATTACTATGGCTATGATTTCAGCTTTCACCACGGTCGATAAAACGGCTCACAACTCTCGTAAGTCACTTTTACCTTTTCACCCACAAATTATGGTTATTGGAAAACTATGATTGAACCATTCCTCATCACAAACAATTTGATGGGTTATGTGGATGGTTCAATACCGTGTCCATCAAAAACCTTATCCGTTACCGATGGTGCCACTGTTTTAAAGGAAAACCCCAATTATCCAAATTGGGTCTCCAACGATGCCCACGTTCGTATGCTAATCATCTCTACAATCTCAGAAGCATCTTTTCGCCATGTTCAAGGTACAACTTCTCGTGATCTTTAGTTGTCTCTTAAAAATGCGTATGCACCTCATTCCACATCTAGGGAATACACTCTCAAAACACAACTTCTGAGAATAAAGATGCACGGTGATGAAACTCCTAATGCTTACTTAAATCGTGCTCAAGAATATGCTGATGCACTCGCCGCCATTGGTGAACCTATAAAAGATAAAGATCTCGTTATGCTTGTTGTCTCAGGTCTTCGTGAAGAATATAACGGTCTTAAAACTACAATCACTGCCCATCAAAGTCCAACTGCATTTAGCGAGCTTCATGCACTCCTTTGTGATCATGTATACATGGTTTCAAGCTCTTCTTCATGAGCTTGGTATCCGTTCATCTTCAACTCCTATACTATGGTGTGACAATCTTGGTGCAACATACTTATCAGCTAATCTTCTGTGCGCATACAAAACACGTGGAAATAGACTATCACTTTGTTCGGGAAAAGGTTGCTCAAGTAGATCTTTAAGTTCAACATATATCTACACATGATCAAATTACAAATATATTTACAAAGCCATTACCAACTCCTCACTTCCTCTTTCTAAGATCCAAGCTACAGGTTGCTGCCCGTCCTTAGCTTGCGGAAGCGTGTTAGAACAAACTAGATGGGCCGGTCTAATTGTATAGATGGGATGTACCCATTAGGTTATGTTAGGTTGCTTAGTCAGTAAGCTATGGTATTAGTATAAATTCATATACAATCTAATGTACAAAACACAATTACAACTACAATAATATATACACTTTGAGGTTTTATAAAAATCGACAAAAACGTATAAAAATGTAAAAAATGGATAAAAACGGATGAAATTGGATATAGACTTATAAAAATGGGTAAAAACGTATAAAGACGTACAAAAATGATTGAAGACGTATAAAAATGGATAGAAACGTACAAAAATGTTATGAAAACGTATAAAAAGTGTAAATTTGGATAACAAACAAATGGAACAAAAGTGAAATACCCATTAAACTACAAGGACCAAAAATGTAATTAACTCAAAAATAGAAAATGAGGTGGCGTATGTTTTACCCAACAGGAAACCCATCAAGAAATGTGACAATATTGGTGACTTTAGGATCAAATGCAAAAGTTATAAGGACAATAATTACTTGTTATTTTAACCAAGTTCATGATGCAATTTGTCTTATAAGTTAATTAGACGTAAAAAGCTAATTGTTTTCAAATAAATAGTACAATCCCTAAACTACAAAATGCTAACCAGGAAGTTCTAAGAAGAAATCATTCTTATCATGGCAATCTGATCACAAACACAACCTTGTTTCTGCATGTTAATCACTAACATCTTCAACAATAATTCCAGAAATCGTTTTCTTAGAAATTGATATCTTATTGAACATATATAATGCTTTTATTGACTATTTTCAGCATTCTTTTTCAATTAAAACCTCTTTCTTGCTGGGGTTTTATATTTTAACCTAGTAACGATTTGAATATACATATTTGAAATAATTTAATGGTTAGATTTGTTAATATGTGGAGTTATAACACCGTCAACATATAATGCACTTCAAGTGTTCGATGAATGCTTGAGTAGCATGTAGATGTCCAATTTATACATAGGTCTTCATTTAAGCTCAACTTTTATGTAATCAAACATGTTTTTTGCGCTAATGATTGTATCCTCTATTGATATTTAGAATTACCCAAGTCTATAATTTGAGAAAACTAAATTAAAAGGCTGTTACAACATGAAGTTATCAAACCTT